>JAZDUA010000460.1:510000-697500 GCA_038098605.1 Gryllus longicercus | reverse complement strand
CCAGACAATAAGAGTTTATGTAACAAAAATGCCCCTGTTTTGCAGCACACAATTACAATACTTTCTCTTCTTACATTAGTAAGTGCGAGAAAGTAAAACTGACCTTTGAGTAAAAAATGCCCAAAGTTACCACCATTTGCCAAGAGACAAGCGTTCACTCTTTCCAATGTAGTGCCTGCAATACATTGAAAAGTAACAAGGACAGAATAAGTGCTTTCTCTTTCTCCAACTAAAATTCCGTCAATGCGTTTGTCAATCCGAAATCTGAGGGAATGCGGCTGGGGGGCGCTTAAAGTGAAAGGGATGTCAAAGGTATTCCTGGTGTTGCCAAATTGCCAGAACAAGAGGTGGCGTTTCCAGACGGGTTGCAACATAAAATACAACCCTGTATGTATTATGTATAATAATCACAAGAGCATTACAGTATAAAGGAGGTCATTTAAAGAAAGGAGCATTTTGTTTTAACAACACCACCAAGAT
Source organism: Gryllus longicercus (assembly GCA_038098605.1). NCBI lineage: Eukaryota > Metazoa > Arthropoda > Insecta > Orthoptera > Gryllidae > Gryllus > Gryllus longicercus. The sequence goes on along the minus strand of JAZDUA010000460.1, from coordinate 697,020 downwards.
ATCCTCTCTCTTCTGAGAAATACTATATGACTATTGGTGTTTGTTTAACACTTACAACCAATGCATATTCCTCGAAGAAGTAAAAGGAAAAAATGTATTTCTTTAAGATTTTGTACTTTTTAATTCAATTTAAAATTCAAAGGCTAATATCTAGAATGTACAATAACATTAACATTATTCCAAAACAATGTGAAATTACCTTAGATGATCAACTGAGTTATCCCACACATAAGATTCTAGAGATCTCAACTTCTTCTGAAGGTTTTCAATAACTGTTTCATCAATATCCAAGACATCTTCATTTATGCCATTTTCTTGCATTGTTTTTGCAACATCCTCATCTTCTAATCCAACAGCTTCTGCATATTCCAAACTAAACCAAAATAACATTAGGTCATACCATATTAAATAGCTCTAAATATTAAAATAAATACATCAAAATATTTGTTAAGAAAATTCAGTCAATAAATAACACAGACAATATTCTAAAGGATCAGGGATCAAGCTTGCATAACCAGACATGGACACAAATAGAACTCTACAAACAGGATGACAAGGCTCAATTAGGAACCAATTCTTTTGAGTAGTATTTTTTGTTCATTTATACACACTGCTCAGTGCAGTATTGTTATTATAATTTTAAATTAACACAATGCAAAATCCAGGGCTGAAGTTGACAATACTAAAGGATATGTATTGAATATACCTAAGTGGTTCTCGCAGTCGAGAGTATATTCCATCACTATTTTTTTATGAAAAGACACCTAACGTGCACATCTTAAAGATATTCCACCAGAAAGTGTTAATTAACATGCTTACAAGTAAAAGAAGCTGGGATTTATCAGTTTTACAATGACATGAACACAAGTTTTCACTGAGAATTGAGAATTTTAAAGGCAAGTACAACAAGATGATTTGATAAATTCAACAATTTCATAATTTGTCTTAATAAACTATTTAAACTTACAGCCAGTAAAAAGAAACATGCACAGCCCTAGAATAAAGAACACAGAGAGATATTTTCTCCTCCACAGACTAGCACAGTGCAACTAATTTAAACTTAGTGTCTTGCTGCAAGATGAAAGTATGTGTTCTTTATTAATCACATACGCTGATTGCAAAAACAAAGTCAAAAATGTTCCATCACATACCAATTTTTCTACAAAAGATATGTCATATATACTACTTTCGAGAAACTTGGCAAAGACTCATTAACAATACAGGAGGAATCTGTAGTGTATTAATCTACAGATCATGTAACAAAAAATATTTGAATTACAAAAATTGTTTGTATTAATTATTTGTATAATTAATTGTTTGTATTACAAAACAGAATGTTGATAGTATGAGAAAGTTGAATAAAGCTTGAAATACACTTAAAAGCTAGAAACTTTTTCTGGCAACTTTCTGTTTGCAGGTGGATGCACTTCTGTTGGACTTGCATGGACTTCTTGTAGGAGCGTCCAGCAGTAATTCACCAAAATGTTTGATGACCATCATGCCTTATCATGTCTTTTCATGGCTCTGATATCTTGGTGAAATCACTAACTATGTTCGTCACTCACATCTCCAAGATTAGGTAGGAAGAAATCCAAATGGAAATGAAGAAATTGTAATTTGAGACATAATACACCACATAGCCTTGTAACAATCCAGCATGTGTTCAGTCAGTGCCCTGTAATTCTTTGACATAATGTTTCCCAAGTTTCCCAATGTTGTCGTATAGCTGTCTTTTCGGTATCTGTTCAAAGGTAATATCTTTCATCAAGTTATGGATCTGAGGCTCAATGAAAAGTCCTTCATTCACTTTTCAGTACCAACGGCAGGACATTTAGATAACATTGAAAACTCTGACCATCTTTATCCATTGGTTTCTTAAAGCCCAATTTTAGATGAAGTGGTGGTAACATCACACTGTCTTCGTCAATTAGGAATTCATGCGACACTTTTTTTTCACCAGGATTGAAAATTTTTCGCAAAGACCACTCTTTGACTACATAATGTTCTTTCCTTGCCCCACTATCCCAGTGGCACAAGAAACTGCAATAGTTTGTGTAAGCATCTGCATTCCTAGAAGAAAACACAGAACTCTGAATTTTCAACAGATCTTTCATTTGTTATTCGAATAGCCAGCATACTTGAGGAGTAGCCTCATGTTCTCGTAGTTCTTTTAAACTTTCAATGGGCTTGTGACTTTTTAACTGAAAGGAAACGGCCATCGGTATCGAAGGTATCTCATTTCCGTTATGTCAGAGAACGGCTTTAAGACTACTCTTTGGGGAAAATATGAATAGGCGCGATTATTTCCAGTTGTGAATCATCCAATATTTTTAAGCAGCCCATTTATGTTATTACAATATAACCATCTGAGTGTCCTTTTTAATTTTTCCATTCCATTGGTGGTTTTTAAACTGGGAGAGAATCAGAAAGTGGAATTGGCGCATTGCAGATTCCAAATTTGTGTTATGATTGTGTGAACTGTGTGTTTTGATTAACTTGTTATTCCTATTACTTTCATTAACCAAAAGTAGCAGTCTGCAATGTGGTCCTAGGTTCCCTTCACAACTGTGGTACAGCAAATGGCATAGATGGGTGGATTGCATGTAACCTGGCTCTTACATAACGAAAGCAACATGAGCAACAGTTCTGTGGTGACCAACACTTATACTCATCTACCTTTGATTGAAAATTCAACTCGTGAGCCTTATTGGTGATTGGAATAACAGGATGTCTTTGAAACTTGATCATAAACTAGCCACACACATAAAAAAAAAAAAAAAAATAAAAAAAAAAAAATAAAAAAAAAATAAAAAAAAATAAAAAAAAAAAAAGGGAGAATTAACTGACTTCCTAGACATCGTTGAGCATAAGAAACACAAGACATCCACAAACAATATTCATTACGTTAGCGGATTTACACACATCAAGAATAGATAGTGTGATCTCTCTATGGAATGACTGATGCAAGTGCAACTTCCTTTTACCTACCCCCAGTACTTATCTCACCCTCTCCTCTGTAATCACAACACTAGGCAATAATATTCCTACAATATCAGAATGTGATAAGCAACGCGACAACATAAATAACACATAACTGATTGCAGATGAAATTGTTTCCAGAAGAAAGTTTACGTGATAGCGTTTTCTCTATTGCCATCAGGGCACTGAACTACATAACAATCACATATTTTAGTTCCGCAGCAAATTTCATTGTTGCACTGCGTAGTCATAGAGGCTCCACAATTACACCAAATCCTTTCACCCTATTTAAAATCAACAAGTACACCAATTAAATTTATTGAAATTGCATTTGCACCTTACCATAATGGGATCAGAAGTTTGATATTTATCTTATTGTCAATAGGGTCTATGACAAATGGTAGGCAAATTTTTAATAGAACCTGCCAAGTGTAACAAACTTTACACATGAACTACATTTGTTCAGAGCTAAGTGTTGCTTGCAACATTGTACAAACAAAATGAACCAATATCAAAAATATACCATTGCTGCTGTAATGATTTTTAGGAAGACATCTATTCAAGTTGCTTGATTATACTGTAGATTGTGAGAAAAAACAAGTTTGAAAATTGGAGATGTTTTTAGAGCAATGAATGCTTTTTATTCCATTTTCAAAATTTAATTTATGGTATGGTGGCTCCCATGTGAAAAATGTACTACTTAGTTTTATATTAAGATTATCTTAAGAATTTATAAAGGTTAAAAAAGATTTATTTCTACATGACTATTCCCAATATTTAATTTTCTTACCTCAAACATCTGTTTTATTGTATAATTTTATATTATACATTGCATTGTAAGGGTGACTGAGGAAAAGAATAAATAAACAAGACTACCTAAACTCTAAAGAAAATGCCATTATATAACGCTAACATGGATGACCCTTTTTCCTGAGAAAACCAATTGCCATCACTCTCCAACAATGTTATTATTGGTAAAGCTGACAATTCATAAATATGAAGTTGATAATTGGGTATGTTGCATTTTGTAGAAAGAAACAGGAATATTACTGCTAGCAATTTAAGAAAGAATTACTGCAAAATAACTACAAATCTTAAAGTCTCAAAATGGGAGATTCAACAAGACTGGTTTTCAAACAATTAGACTACACTGAACACCAAAAAGGAAAACTTCAGGATGAAAGGCCAGACGGCCAGTTCCTGATTAAGCAGTAGACCTGAAATACTTCAGCCTTCCAGATGTTCCTGCATGATACACTTCTTTCTTGGCCTACCTATATCTCTATATCCAAGTGGCTTATATTTTAGGGCAGCCTTTGGGAATCTTCCTTCTATCATTCTTTTAATATGTTCCAGCCATTTTTTTGGTTCCTTTAACTTCTGTTATGTTTGTTGTCTTGTTTGTGTTTGCCTTCAATCTTTTCCTTATGTCTTTATTTCTCTGTCTCTCTAGTCTAGTATAGCCACGGAGGTGTCTTAGGAACCTCATTTGAGCTGCTTTCAGTCTTTGGTTATCTCTTTGTTTAAGGATCCAGGTTTCTGAACCATACAATAGCATTGGTTTGGCTGTCATGTTGTGTATTCTTAATATGGTTCCTTGTCATGTCCTTCCCAAAGTGTCTTTTAATTATATTCAATTATATTTACAAATTTTGTGTCGGAGGTCCAGGGAGTTTATTCCAATATCATTGCCTAAATACTTGAATGTTGATACTTACTCTATTCTCCTTCAATGACTATCGCTTCCTTCCACAGATGCATACACTCCAATTACGTTTCATTTTCTTTTTATGTTGAGTTTTATGGATATTATTCTTGGAGAAATGAACCTGTAATTTTCAATATTATATTTCCATGAACTTTTCATGAGTATTGCAACACCATCAGTTGCTCTGTCTTCTCTTTTCACTCCTGAAAATATTAGGTGTTTCTTTAGCTCTTGAGCCCTATTTCCTTTCTTTTTCATTTCTGATGGTACAGCTATATTTGTTTTTTTCTATTAGTTCCATTTCCAAGTTTTCTTCTTAGTTTGATAGTCCTCTTACATTCCATTTTTCAATTTTCAGTATTTTATGCTTTTCTTAGGGATTTTTAGTGATTATGATTTCTGGACTGATCTCTCATTTCGGGTATTATGTCTTCTGTATTTTTGAAAATGAAATGGTTGCATTATAACTCCTTGTGGCCAAAAGTCAGGTTGTTCAATTGTGTCTAGTTCCTCAAATTTGATCCCTATTTTAAAAGCTTTATTAACATTAAATTTTGTCTCAATTTCTGTGCAAAATATTTCTCCACTTATTCCATTGTTGCATAGATGTTTTTTTATATCTTCTTCCCTAGTTTGTTATGCAAATCTTCCCACAAACATCCAGGCATTCTTTTGACCAACTTGTATCTGATTTTGGATCTTTTGTGCCAATTATTTCTTTGGTGTTTGGATCTTTCCTTCTCTATGACATTTATCTTATCAATGTGTATTAACAGTTTATTCTGTTTTTCTTGTACTTTCTCGGTTGAATTGTTAGGGGTTTCAGTGCTCGATTTCGGTGTGTTGGAGACTGTAGTTGAAGGTTCAGTCTCTCTCTTGTCCTGTACCAGTTTTTGATTCAATATTGCTTTTCTATTCTTATTTCCAGGGTATTTTCTGCTTTTATTTGGGATGTTGTTTTTTGGATGTCATTGGCTTTTCTGATCACAGATCTTCTTAGAATGTTCGGTTCAGCTTCTTTCTGTTTGTCATTCATTTCTAGATGAATATTTTGTGATTCATTGAGACATAATTTCATTGTGTCTTTTAGTTTGTGTTATCATTTGCTTATTTTCTATTTTCAGATGCATCATCGCCTCTGCAGCTCATAGATTATTTTTTTTGCATCGTCACCGTAGCATTTTTTTAGCTTGATAATTTGATTTGCATTTCGTACATAACCATATTAATATGAGATGTTTCATGAAGTATCTTCACTTCACCATTCATTAGTTCGGTGCACTTTACATCCAACACTTGTTCATATTCTCCACCCAATCTTATTGAATTTTCATCAATTATTTTACTTTCGAACATAAATGTAGCTTCGCACATCTATACAAGTTTTCTAGAGCTCAATGTGGAATACAGTTATTTAAGTTGTTGTTCTTCCTTGTCTCCTAAAAATAAGTCAATTCCTTCGTAAGAGAACAGTAAGTGTTATCACTTAGCCAAAATCTGTAGCTGATTTCCCTTTGTAAATAATTTTTGTTACAGAGAATAAATTTCTTAAGAATTCTTAAAACAATTCTCATTACTAGAGCCCGGAAAAATATGTAGGATTAAGTGTGACACATATGACATAAATACCTTGAAAAATATGGGAAATAGAATAATATATCAAAAAATTTGTTATGAAAACAGTACAAATACATAATAAGTGTAAAATTGGACATAATATGCAATATTAAAATGTCTAATTAAATAACGATTTACATAATACAAAATTACATTTAAAAAATGACCTAAATAAATTTCAAAATGAATACAAACATTTTAAAAACTATTTGGAGAGCTCAAGTTGATGCACGCTTTGCATCATACAACTTTCTCATCAGTAATAAACACTTCATCTATTGTATTCCAGAACTGTAGTTTAGCAGCCAGAATATTCGCGATAGAAGCAATCATACAAACTTTCGATATCTAAGATCAGGAAACAATCACTGTAGCATGCAACATTTTCACCAAAGTGTTACACGTTAGCGATCACAAATTTTTCTCGGAAATTAAGGTTACAGGTCACAAAAAACAATGTCATTGATACTTTTCATACCTAGATTTTACCAATAATGTAAGAAAAAATGCTGGTATTTTATTAAAATACATTTTTTCATAAAATAATTGTAATAAAAAACATGGACAGTTTTCACTTCTTCCCAGAGCGTATAACACAGTTTTCAACTGATTTTTGTTTTTTTATAAGTGGCCTCTATCTCCGAACAGAGGCATTACATGAGCAGATAAGAAATTAAGCTCCCTTTGTGACTGTCTAACAAAGAGTTGGAGAAAAAATATAAGACAGTTTTATACTACTAATTAAAGCAATGTTGAAAAGCTTATATTTCTTGTTATAGTATTTCTGCTAAGTGCCATGTAGCAATTTGTAATAAAAAGCTCCTTTGGAAAATTTCTAGGAAGGTCCAGTTTTCCCTTCCGGCCAACAGACTTCAAAGCTTGGTGCCTTAACCCTAGCAATATCAAGAAATAAATGGTCCTATGCATTAGCAGGGGGAGGGAGTAGGCTCTACAGCTTAAATTTTGATTTTATTGAAATAATGGGCAACTTTCCTCAATTAATACAATGGAACATCTTTTAATACGAATGTTCACTCATTTAAACAATAACATTTCATTTTCACGTTTTACAATACAAGAAGAAATATTTTTGCAACAATATTTGTATTTAATACAACTGACAACCTTTGACATTTTCATGTCAAGTAACGGTCAAACATCCAAAAACAACAGTAAACAATGCAGCAGTAGTAACAAAGTAAACTGCAAAGTAGTAACTAGTAACAACTAAACTTCTAACAAACACTTGTGAAAAATAGCATCATACTATTTTGAACAAAAAGACATCATTAAAAATATAAATGATTTTCAGATACCAAAAAATATTGAAACTAAATAAAAACTATAATTAGTAGGTCTCCTCCCTGGTAATTCTAGAGTTAACCTGCATTCCATTAGATATTTGTCAAAACATTCTTATGAGTTACTGTTATAATAAACTGATTTTCATAAGTTTAAGAAGAGAAAAAACAAGTGTGATTACTATTAGGCTATGAGCACCTTTACCACTTCCATCATGGTTGGCGACTTATATCAAACTTTCAAATCCAGTTATCTCAAAATTAATTTAAAAATCAAGAAAACAACATACCATTCCACTTCTTCGCGTGTCAAAATGTTTCCAGAATCTATATTTGATAATACATCTAGCAAGAGATGAAATTCGTCACAATTTTCGTAATCACCTGGGCTAAACCCCAATAATTCTAAATTTCTCTTTAGTTTCGCATTCATTCTATATAGTCAACTAGTTAAAAAGCGACTCTGACAACTTGTCACATTAAGAAAACCCGCCAACTGCAAGCCGGGAGAGCAGAGAGCAAAGAGAATGGCACAGTACGATTTATTTCGTAGGGCACTTGACGTAAAACAATTGTAGGGGTTTCATCCAATTGTTAGGTTTTATGCCGCTACAGAGACATCTCTATAGAACGTTGAAGCTCCCGATTGGATAAAATTGTGAACAGCTGGTTTAAGTCAAGTTTGTGCCATGTGCGCACTCCAGTACATGTATGCTCTTTGATCTATCTTCAATGGTTTGTGCATGCCATAGCGGGCAGCAATAGACTGCAGAATCCCTGCGCATGCGCCAAATCGAACTCGATGTGTTGATCAGAGAGTATTTTGTGGTGTTGATGGCCCATTTCGTTGGAGTAGGGAGTGTATTACTTGCGCAACTTTTCTTAAACGATGACCTTGATTCTCCCTCTCTGGCACAATAAAAAGATGAAGGCAAAAGCTCGCAGCGAGCACTGATGACAATATTCCAAACACATCTTCACTGGCGCGAAGTAGAAACAATTTTCTTTTGAAGACGAGAACTTCTATCGGATATTTTCTCCAAAAATCTAAAGAAATTACAGAAGCAGGTACGAATCTATCACAGGAGATACTTCGAACTCCTGATAAAGTTAGAACGCAAATTATTGAGAACGTTACGAAGGCATGACTGATTCTCCAGAGATTGGAATTGCTTCATAAAATCTAGTGGCCGATTTCGTAACTAATACCCTCCCTCTACCCGCCTTTCTTCAATCCATCGTTCAAGAAAAGTTGCGCGAGTAATACCATTATAGATAAATCAGGGGCGTGAAACTTGGTGGTCAAAACGGGGTAATGATTTCTGCGCAATCTACAGTAGGCTCATAGTAAGCCTAACTAAATGTGACGTTTTGCAATTCAAAAAGCTGGCAATGTAGGCGGTGTTTGTTTTTCGCTACGTACAGGCTGGTGCTCTTTTTTATCCAAATTTTTCAGCATTTTGTTAGTATGTAGAATGTCATGCCTTTTAAGTAGAGTGAATTGTGTCGCGATATTTATCTGCCAAGTCTAAAACTTTGTTTTCGGTATTTTGGAAGACAATATTAAGAAGACTGATAGTAGACAAATACATTGGTAGGATTTTCGCCCTACCAGCAGTGGAGATATTTATAATTCATTTTTGGAATCTTGTTGCATAATTGTAATTGATTATTTCATTTGTGAGAATTTATACCATGCAAAATAGTCTTCAAAATCCTTAAATTCATGTAGTATAACCTACCCTAAGTACATGTCATTTATTCTGTTCTATTTGTTTAAAAGTATTGTAATTATATTATTTCATATTATATTGGACAAGTTTTTAAATATATCCATTGTATGCATTTGTAGAATAGGCACACTCTCATTAGTGTATGATGAAATGTAATTAATTTAATTAGCTTAGGTGTACGAGTTAGGTTTCCATTCTGGAGGTGATATTTCAGTTGCCAGATGTTTTGAGGAGATAACTGACAAGATATAAACGAATTTGACTTCACCAACATTAGAAGATGGAATTGTATCAACAGTGTTTCCTACAAGCCCAGCCCTCTTGCCATCTCTAAGAATATTCCCATAAAATTCTATTACAAAGCGCCAGTGAAGTATTTTCTTTTTTTCTTTTTTTTTCCCTTGAAGCTGCAAGTGCTGCTATTCTTGATGATATTGAAGACAAATATTTTATTTCAGCAACATATATATCAAATAATATTTACCTTGTTTGGAAAAACTTGCCTAATAAGAACTGGAAATCTAGTAATAAATAATCAAACTTTTGGATTGAGAACAATTAAAAACCTCTTGTTTTGGAATGTGTAATAAACAATATACTCTGAATATCTAAAATTTATTTTGAAAATTTAAAAATATTAAGGGCGCTGTCCAAATTAAGTAAAATACTTTTTTTTTGGATATTTCACATACTTCAGTGTTATGAAAGGTTAATATGTTTTAGATGATTTTTAATTAAATGTAGCCAAATTTGAATTGGTTAATGACTCATCTGAATTATAAATCCTGTAATAATATTATTGATAGTTACAATAAAAATCTAATCCAATTTTATTACATATACTGTCAAAATTCCGTCAACCGAAACAATTCAGTATTGTTCTGCCCATTTAAAGATTTCAATGAGGATAGTTTGTGTGTGGACTTTGTGGAAATATAGACATGATGTGCAGTAACCAATCAGATAGCTATAGAAAATGAAAAAATTTGTATTGCAGCCGAAACAGAAGAAATCTTTGGCAATTGTTTATTTTATTTTAAAGTTAAGATTATTCCCAACCCAAAAGAAGATTGCCTAAAAATTCGGGGAAACAGGCCAAATTGTAATTGTTATATCTTCCACAAATTTCATTTCATGAAAGATTTTTTTTTTTTGTAAATAATGCAAATTCCCTTTTAATCCTTGAACACTAAGCATATTTACTGGAATGTTTATGCTAACTTCAAGGTGAAATGACTTGCCCAACATAAAAGTAGTGTAATTACACAATACATTTGTTTAATTTTCCTTGGTTTTCAAAGACGTACATAAAATAGTCACTGAACCAATGATTGATATTGTATCAAAATTGCAATTTTATTTTTGACTAAAAAATATCACCAAAAATTAAGGATGGTATGATTTAAATCATTTGATAATTAAAAAAAATCAATGACTTAAGTTAATATTTATTATTTGTATTATGTAAAAATATTTGAAAAAAGAAGTTATACAGATAGACTTAAATCAATTACTCAGTTTATATAAATATTATTTTTCTTATAAACTTTTTCACATAATTGAACAATTTCAAGAAAAAGTACGTTGTAATGTACATTTAAATCAACATACTTATGAAATGAAGAATAAACAATTTGTAGTAATTTACTAATGGACTTATATATATATATATATATATATATATATATATATATATATATATATATATATATATATATATATATCGAGAGAGAGAAGATGATGAATTTATCCAAAATGGTGGTGTTCCAAGGTCAGGATATAAGATAATTGAAGCTTTCAATTTAAACAAATTAACATCAAGTAATTGAACAGGTATCAACATTCCAACTGGACCAAGTTTTCATTTTTGTTTTCTATTACTAATATGAATTTACGAAATAATGAGACATTTATACCATTTTTTCCCGTTTTCATCTATGTATTCACATAAAATATTCATTAAAAATTGTTATATGTAACCAAGACATTATTTAATGGTCTACAAATCCCCATTTATTGCGCAGATTGTAAATTTTCTACTATAAAAAATATCTCTTCTATAGAAGTGTAAATTTTCTATTATAAAAAATACTTCTTCTATAGAAGTGAGGTTCTGTCTCACCAATTGTATCAGTGTACATATTTGATTAATTTTATTGGTACATACTATTTTATTAACCTTTATATTTCATACATAATTTACCAATTAATTCTTGGCGATTTATGTTTTTCAACCATCGTTCACGCATCTGTTGATTTTTGGGGAGCTTAGGCATCCCCCAAGAGGTTGGGCACCCTCTTACGTAACATTTACCCATCTCCTGCCAATAATACAATTAATTCTTTGTAGTAAATCATAAGAAAAGAAGATAATACTCATGGATATTCCCTTCACGCAGCACAACCAGCGTTTCGCCCAACGTTACTTTGAAAATGCGCGCCAATATGCAACAGCTGCGCTATCTGCACCAGGTCCGTAACTGAGGAAACAAAGTTAGTACCCGGCCTTTTAAAGCTAAATGTCCTGACCCTAGTACAATTTGTAGCCACCACGTGGCAGCACCAAAATAAGTAAAATTTACTTTACTGATAACGTCCAAACCCATAGTCCGATATTCGATCTGTAAACGGCATTTGACGCCTTTTTAAAATAGAACTTACGCTACGAAGCCCTTTTTCTAGCAAAAATTCGAATTTGAAATTAGTTCCAAATGTTATTGTATATATTTAGCAAAGTGGGCAGTATTTTCTTCGGTAATCGACGTAGTATGTTGAAAGGGATATTGTCTGATGCTACTGCGATGTCTCCAGCCGCATTTATGGCGTCTTGCAATTCTCTCCATGTGAAAAGAGCGTTATATGGCTTATCTATATTGGTTGTAAAGTCAAGTACTTGTTCTTCTTCTCCTTTCTTTTTGTCGAGAAAGTCTTTAGGATAGCTATTTGTGTCACTGGCTTTGGAGTATTGGGTCGCTAATGCATTGGCTATTTCGTCAGGGTTGCATATTAGTCGTCCTTCGTGTTCAATGCATGTTATTGGACTGAAAACATTTTTCCCAGCTATTGACCGGATTTTCTGCCATATTTTCGTGACTTGGGTCGTCCGAGTTATGGTGGTTACGTACTTTCCCCAGCTTGATCGTTTTGCTGTTAGTATTTTTCTGCGAGCGAGCGCACACAAACGCTTCAAAGCAATAACATTGTCTTGGGTTGGTGCACGTCTATATCTATTGAGGGCTTTTCTTATCTCCCTTATTGCTTCTTTGGTCTCCGTATTCCACCATGGTACTGGAATCCTAGATGAGCGGCCACTAGTCTGTGGAATGTATTTTACAGCGGAAGATATGACAGTGTTGGTAAATTCGGTAGTCTTCCTCTGAGTTTCCACTGACATTTATAGGTGGTATATGTCTGGTGAAGCTGGACCAGTCTGCGTGGTTGGTACACCAACGTTTTGGTAAGTGTACTGTGTTCTTTGGCATATTTGATGATATCAACAGAGGAAAGTGATCACTCTGATGAAGATCTGGCAGTGGTTTCCACGTCAGCCGGGTTGCAAGATTTGGACTACATATTGAGAGATCTATAGCTGAGAATGAGCCATTTCTAGCATTGAAATGAGTGCTTGCTCCTGTGTTTAAAAGTACGTATTCGTTGTTAAGTAGAAGGTCATCGATTCTGCGACCGGAGTCATTTGTCCTAGAACAGCCCCATGTGGTACTGTGAGCATTGAAGTCGCCTAGAATTAGAAATGGAGGCTGTAGTTGATCCATCGGATCTTGTAGATCTTCATTTCGCCGTGAGGCATCGGGTAAGTATATGCAACATACCATCATCTTCAATGGCTTGTATAGGGTTATAGCTACTGCTTGTAGAGGTGTGTTGAGATCGAGACGACTAGCAGGATGAGTATTGCTGATCAATATGGCAACACCACCTCTAGCTCGTCTATCAGGTTCTACGTCACTACGAAAGGTTTTATATCCTCTAAAATTGAAACGGTCTTCTGGTTTAAAATGAGCACACACACATTGGTGTGTGATTGGCCAGTAGCAATTTCAGCTCACAGTAATGCGAGATACAGCCGTTGATATTCCATTGAATTATATTTTCCATGGTTGGAAAGGGGTTTTTCTGCTGTACGATACGTAGATCTTGCTTATTTTCTTGGTTTTCCTTTTGGCCATCATTTCTTCTTTCTCTTCTTACGCGGGGTTTTGCATAGATCGATGGATTGGTAATCATTATTTTCAGCACTTACCATCGAACTTGTCTCAGAGCCAGTGGTTGTGTCTTGATCATTGGTCATTGATTTCATTTTTTGTTTGAGGAAGTTGTTCTTGGTGTGCTTAGGAGAACGGAGCGATCGATTTCGATAGCCTGTTGTCGATACTTCTTTGCTGGGTATGGTTGCAGGCGCAGCTACTGGATTTCTTTCTGCCTCATTTGGTGGGGATCTTGAAGATTCTTTTTCATTTACCATTTCACTTTGAGTGTTTGTGGTTAAGTCTTCTGTGTTGATTTTGTTATTGTGAATTTCGTTAAAGTACTTTTCTATGCATCGGGTTATTGCAGGCATTAGTTCTTTCACTTCTAAAGAAGGTAAATTTGTGTTTTTAGTAACTGCTTCCACGTATGTAATATTTCCTTTATTTTCAGGACACACAAGTTTTTTTTGCTTGAGAATAGCTGATCTTCTGGCTGGCTTTAACTTGTTGTATTGCTGCCTCCTGCTTATATATAGGGCAGTCTCTTGACCTCGAGGAATGTTGTCCACTGCAATTAATGCATTTGATAGGATCTAGGCATGGATCACCACTATGAAATGGCTTACCACAACGACATACTTTGATTCTCGCACATCTAGATGCTGGGTATCCAAATCGTAAACATTGGAAACACTGCATTGGTTGAGGAATGAACATTCGTACGGTTAGACGATGAATGCCTGCTTTAATCTTCTCTGGTAACGTACAACGCTTGAACGTCAGGACATGGGACGCTGAAGGAATTATCTGCCCATCCCGCATCATTGTTAGCCTACGACAGGCAATGACTCCGTGAGAAGCTAGTTCTTGAACTATTTCCTCTTCACTGCAGTTTAGAAAGTCACTACAAACTACAACACCTTTGCAGGTATTCAGCGTGCCGTGAGCACTTACTTCAACATCTATAGTGCCTATTTTCTTCAATTCTAGTAACTTTTTACCTTGATTGTCATTAACTGTTTCTACCAAGAGTCCAGATGAGGTTTTCTGTATGTCTTTTACGGCAGATCCAGCGCAGGTGCTAATACTCCTCTCTATTATAAACGGGCTCACTTTATCAAAATTTCCTTCAGTTCTTTTTACTGTAAGGTACTTTAGTACTGCTGCAGTGGTCTTGAACAGGTCATCATAGTTTGTTGATTTTCCAACTTTCATTCTTTTAGCATTAAACTCCGGGCTTTTTTCTGGACGAGGGTTTTTTAAGGGTTCCCTCAACCCTGGGTTCGCAGACTTCCATACGAGTCCCGCGAAGCTTGCTATCACTCGTAGCACTGTCTGCCAGCGGTGCCGAGTGATCCGCACCCCTGGCATTTCAGTCGCTGGGTGACGACGCCCGGTGGCCTGCTTGCGCACCACCGACCGCCGGTACTGGGGCTCCGATCCCCTGCACCATAACTGTCGATCCTGACAGATCCTCCATCTTGGGTTTTTTCTTCAGGGTCACCTTCTCCTAGCGTTTTTGAGCTAGCGCCAGCTTAAGGAAACGGAAGGAACAAGGGGGGACAGAGCAGACATTTAGAATAGAAGGGTAGAATGGAAACGACTCCCTAGCTCTCGCAACCTAATAGCGTCGGGGCGGAAACACAAGAGTTGGCCGATACAAGATTGGCCTACAGGACAGAAAACAGATGTGTGCCACAAGTAAGTGGAAGCAATGACATACAGAGTTTGTGGGAATGACGGGATGTTTAGGGGAGTGACAGCGGACAGCTGCTCCGATTAGTCGCCTTGTACGACAGGGGGAGGTCCCGTGGTGCTATTATACTAAAATCCCCGACACCACACGGGGTTGTTATTATTATTATTATTATTATTATTATTATTATTATTATTATTATTATTGTTATTATTATTGTTTTTATTGTAATCTTCTTCTTCTTATTATTATTATGTACAACGGAGTCTTTATATTTCTTTCCTTTCAAACATTTGCTAAAGAACTTTTGCTAAAGAAAAGTTAATTCAAGAAAAAAGCGAAGAAGTGGAAGAACATAACAACAAATGGAGATCTTAAGAAATTTTCCAGGTCATCCGAAATATGACCAGACAAAATGAATACAACAAAAGAAGAGATACTATACAATTGCATGAATACCGTGTGATTCAGTCAATCAGCAAATGTCATCCCTCGGAAAAAGAAAAAATATATAATTTTAAAAATGTTGTTGATGTAAGCATATACTTTCTTAAGATTTTCAAAAACAATTCACACTGAAAGAAACCTTATTTTCTATCTCCTCTGGAAAGTTGTGTAGATTACATTACGTCACGCAAGCGTTAGCGTAAAACATATCCTAAAATCATACTCACAGAAAAATATTTCCTTCGTTTTTAAACTCGTTTGAATGTTCCGTATTATTTATATCGTAGTGGCGATACATCAAGAAAGAGTCACGTTCAAATGGTTTGCATTCTGCAATTTCTACAGATAACTTTTTCTAGAAAATCCACATATAAAACAAGAAAATGGTCAGGGAAAACACGCTCCAAATGCAAGCAAACATCTAGGAGTTATCCAATTGCATCATTACCCTTTATTCATTTACGTAATCTGTACGAAATGATGCACCAGGAATTATTTCCTTCAAAATTATACATGTATAATTTTGAAGGAAACAAATATACCATTGGCATAGCAGCCCTGTATGTACGGACATACCTGCTCTGAGGAAGACCACGACAAAATAGTCGAAACGTCGGCAACACGGCTATTAGACGCTACGTCACCCGGAGAGCCACGATCTGGCACTTTCTTAAATTTGTCCCAAAGTACGAAAACATTTTTAAAATTTGCTTCGGCTATTTTACTTGGGAAAAGAGATTCACCAGATGAACTCTTTAAAGCAGATAAACGTCGTTTTGAGATCACAAATCGAGTTGTAGCATAAAAGAGCTCGTGCGTATACTCCGATCAATCTTTTCAGTATTGGAACCCGGAAAACATTAGAAGTAAAATATATCTAAAATAAGATGTGAGGAGATGGAATAATGGTGATATTTACAAAATTAGTTTTTTTTATAAAAAAACAGTTACAAATCGGAATCGATATTTTGAGTAATGCCTCAAACAATTTTAAGATCGTTTTCGAAGAAAGACGTAATTATGTGAAAAAAAAAGTTATGCACTACTATTACAGACCATTTACCTCGGTCAGTAATGGTAGTATAGCATCTCTAATTTGGTATCTATGGAAAAATAGATTGAGGTGCGAAGTCACGAAAGCATAAACCGACTGTCTGGCTTGCGTATCCCGCAACTCCCGCCTGCTCCTCCGGGGCTGGGCGCACGCCGCCTGGCCTGGCCGTGCCGCCACGCCGACAGAGGCCCACAACAAACGGGTGGGTGTCGCATCGGCGCGGAAGGGGGAGGGGGGACGAGGTGTTTTCCTAAATTTCACTTTACGACGCTCCTATTCGTCCGATTTGCATGATTGTCACGGCGTTGGATTCAGGAAGCATGTCGCAATCGCGCTATAAGCCCACATTTTTTAATTTTTTCTCGGAAGTTTGAGAACTAATTTCAAATTCGAATTTTTGCTAGATTTTTTGAAAAAGGGCTTCGTAGCGTAAGATCTATTTTAAAAAGGCGTCAAATGCCGTTTACAGATCGAAAATCGGACTATTGGTTCAGACGTTATCAGTAAAGTAAATTCCCCTGTGATAGTACTGCGATCTATTGAATGTTTCTACAAGTATTTTTCGGTGCATTTAGCCTTAACTTTCTTTATCTTGACTTGGTCTTGGCTGGAATACCCTATAGAGTTTTCTGACTTTCGTCTGATCATTTGCTTTCTTTGCAGAGAAATATAATGTTTGAAAAGAAAGAAATATAAGGGCTCCGTTGTACATAATAATAATAATAATAATAGTAGTAGTAGTAGTAGTAGTAGTAGTAGTAGTAGTAGCAGTAGAAGCAATAGAAGCAGTAGAAGCAGTAGTAGCAGTAGTAGCTGTAGTAGTAGTAGTAGTAGTAGTAGTAGTAGTAGTAGAAGTAGGTTAAGGTAGGAATGGTGTACTGCTTTGTTAGCAGAAGATTGGATGTCCGGAGGTGTCATCGCTGCTGGAGTTATGGACATATTGCAACAAACTGCCGCGGCGAAGACAGAAGAAACAAATGCTATAACTGCGGACACGAGGGACACATACCTAATGCATGCAAGAACTCAGCTTATTGTCCTCTTTGCAAGGAAGACCACAGGACAGGCACTGGAGTATGCAGGCCATTCGGCAAAGCTCTCAGACAGGCAAGAAACGCTCAACCATGATTAACGTTCTACAAATAAACGTCAATAGATGTAGATTGGCCCACGACTAACTAATGGAAGCGATAAGCAGATTAAAATCCGACCTAATACTCATAAGCGAGCCCAACAAAAATATGGCAACAAATAAAGGGTGGTACCTTGATCGGAACTCAGACTCGGGCATCATACAGACCCCTCAATTAGTCACGGAGTATGGAAATGGCGAGGGATTTGTATGGGTCAACGTGGAAGAGCTGTATATTTGCAGTCTCGCCAAACACACATATAGAGGTATTTTCTGAATTTCTGGACGCGCTCGAATTAGAATTTCGAAGGAAAGGCACTAATATAATAGTGAGTGGCGACTTCAACGCGAAGTCCGCGAACTGGGGATCTCCAAACGAAAACCCTAGGGGAAAAATGATTACAGATTGGGCAGCAGCACTTAATCTAACGGTTATGAACACGGGAACACAACCGACATTTGTAAGAGGCACGCAAACATCATTCATCGATATATCACTTTGTTCTGGCAACCTAACAAACCGCATTTCAGAGTGGAAAGTCCTAGATGAAGAAACAGCAAGCGACCATAGGTATATAACCTTCAAAATATCGGAAACACTGAAAACTACAAAACCGCGGAGTACCCCCTCTCCGGCTACCAAACTTGACAAATTGATATTTCGACGTGCTCTACAAGACAGTGCACCCGAAAGGCCCACCTATACACCCACAGAATGGATGAAACGTCTGCAGAAAGCATGCAAAACCTCCAAGATCGTTCCAAGAGTCAACAAAATAGATCCTCCATGGTGGGGACCTGAACTCTCTGCACTAAGAAAGGAAGTCCTTGCCGCAAGGAGGAAACATCAAAGGCAGGAAAGAACAAATTCCCCGAGCGAACCGAGACCTGATAGTGTCTATAAAACTTACAAAAGACCCTCTGCAAAAGAATTGCTCTAGAAAAACGGAAGTGTTGGCTCCAACTATGCCAATATGTCGAAACAAATGTGTGGGGCGACGGAGATATAATAGCTATCAAAACATTGCGCGTAAATGAGCCCAGAGTACATTTGCCTTTAGAAAGAAGATTGGTTATCATCAACAGTCTCTTTCCACGACACACCAAGAAAATATGGAACGTCGAAAAGGACAACAAAGAAATTCCAGCCCTGACAGAGAGTGAGCTCCGAAACGCCGCAAAGAAATTGAAAGAAGGCAAAGCACCAGGACCAGATGGAATACCGCCGGAAGCAGTGAAAATGCTGGTTGACGTGGACTTGGAGTACACGAAGCGTACGTTAGAAACATTATTAAAGCGAGGTACCTTCCCACGTACCTGAAAAAATGCCAGAGTTCTATTAATACCTAAATCTGGGCTCACAAGCTACAGACCCATATGCCTGCTGGATACTCTCGGTAAACTGTACGAACACGTGGTAGTAGGGAGACTAACAGAGGAAATTTACAGAACAGGAAACTTGAGCGACAGACACTATGGCTTTAGACAACAAAAATCGACGCATGAGGCTATTGACAATGTTCTCAGTACAGCGAGGAAGGCAAACGACAAAGGTCTGCTGAGTGCATTAATACTCCTGGATGAATAAAACGCATTCAACAGTGCGTCTAGGTCCGTAATAATGAGGGAGTTGAAGGAAAGGGGCATAGCACGTTACCTTATTAACATCATTGGTGCGTACTTAACCCAAAGAGTAATTACTGTTGTAAAGGGCAAATAACTAGAAATGACAGCAGGAGTCACACAGCGTTCAGTTCTGGGTCCAACACTGTGGAACATACTCTTTGACGGAGTCCTCCGACAAACAACTCCCGAAGGGACGACACTCGTCGCGTTCGCAGACGACCTAGCTATTGTAGTCACCGGAAAGACGACTGAAGAACTCACGTTCAACGCAAACGCAACCCTGCGTATAGTGAACGCATGGATGACACAAAACTCTCTAACCCTGGCACAGCACAAAACGGAAGCCGTTCTTCTGCCAGGAAAACGAAGACCCAAACCTGTCCTTTTCAAAATTCAAGACACGGTAGTGAAACCGGCCAAAGCAGTCAATTATCTAGGGGGAGGGTAATAGATGAGAGACTCACTTTTGCACACCACTTCAATATGGTAACCGAAAAGGCAGGAAGGACAACTGGCGCACTCAGCAGATTGATGCCAAATATAGGAGGCCCCAGCCAAGGAAAGAGAACAATACTGAGCACTGTAATGCACAATGTATTACTCTATGCTGCACCTATATGGGGAGAAGCAGCACAGAGTAAATATAATAAGACAAAACTCGTCAGGATGCAAAGGAAAATGGTGCTGCGAATTGTATGTGCATACAGAACAGTTTCTGCAGAGGCAGCATTGGTTCTAGCAAGACTTATGCCAATACACATTCTGGCCCAGGAAAGAATGGTATTACACAAAGCAAGAGGGGATGGCACAACAAAAGAGAAGACCCGGGAACAATCCTTTAAAAAAATGGCAGAGCGAATGGGACAACACGCCCAATGCTTCATGGACACGACGTTTGATTAAAGATATAAAGCCCTGGGTAACACGAAGCCATGGACACCTTAACTACCATACAACGCAATTTTTGACAGAACATGGTAATTTTGGAGTATACACGCTCAGAATTGGCAAAACGTTATATGATCTATGTCGCTACTGTCAGGCCAAAGATACAGCAGAACACACAGCTTTCCGCTGCTGTAGATGGGAAAAACAAAGGTTCGACCTCAATCTACAACTGGGGGAGGACATAACGACAGAAAACATTATAAACAAAATGACTGAAAGCAACAGCAACGGCGGTTCCGAGGGCAGTAAGAAGGGCGGATCGACATGGCCTCTTGTTCGGTTAGCACTTGCGCCGACTACGCCAAAAAAAGAAGTAGTAGTAGTAGTAGTAGTAGTAGTAGTAGTAGTAGTAGTAGTAGTAGTAGTAGTAGGCACGCGTTTGGAGTAAAAACCAAAGTATGTATACTATAGTATTGTACTATACTATACTATAGTATTATATAATCCATCGAATCTTCACTTCGATGTCTGAGTTTTCAAGATTTTGTGAAACTTCTTCTTTATATTTCACTGAGAAAATCTTGAATTTTCTCGGCGGGTCTGCTTCAGTGTGTCCATTGAGAAAACTATTGAGCAGGTTGTTGCTCCGAATGCATCGGGTGGTCCTTCTTTCATCGCCACCAGCCGCAAAGGACTAGAGCAGGGACTAGGGCACGAACGAGTCTGGTCTCTATTAAAGTGGCCGTGGGGGATCGGATTTCCAAGTCCGATATGGCACTGGGACAGTGGTTCGCAAATAGACAACGTGGAGAATGCTCACACCAAGTTCACTGATCGGCTCGCTTACTCGGTGCCCTTTACACTTCCTGCTCCACGTCCACGTGTCTACTGCGTCTGTTCATTCACGAGCCACCTCATTCTTATAGTTGGGAGCTGACTTGATTGCGAGGCTGAGGAATGCGCTCGATGTTTTTGGAAGCTGCCCTCCCCCCTCCCCGCCTAATCTGCAACTACTAGCTGTCCCAAATATATTAAGCCAAGTATCCATTGACAAAAATTAAAACATCATACGAGAATATGGAAAACAAATAAGCAATAAGTGAATGCCATCAATGTGGAATTTTTTGTCTTCACAATATGGGCTTTTCTTACCGGGAGTACTCAAGGCTGCCCCGCCGGCTTCAAATCCTTCTTTTTTAATTGATGTCACAGTTCGAACAGATACTTCAGTATAGTTTACTACCCGAAAATTGCTGTTATGCAGTGTTGAAGAACGCTCGAATTCTTTTCTTCGTCACATTTCGTAATGACGAGACTATAATCTCCCTAGCTTAACTGTATATTGTTTGGCGTTAACTACGAACAAAGCCATACCGTTCCACCAAAAGTCACAAACCAAATTAAAATGAATACGCTATACACTAGTGTTACGAACAAGAAGCAACAACATGTCACTGACTCATTGAGTTCGTGTCTTCTCAGAACAAGAAACATTCTATATTAGATGAAGTGATATTGAACCTCATACAATGTTGTCAAAGCAGATATACTATTTCCTCAACTGCTCGCGTAGGCGGCAAATTGCAAAACACGTCAATATGCCAAATACTTCCACTGTAGGTCTTCAGCGAATTCTTTAGTTCAACCTCGTATGTACGACAGATGACAGTAACATTTAAATGAGTGGTTTATTAAAGTTTTGGAAATATATTTATTTGTGCAATGTAATTGAATTACCCTCACTATTCAAGAGAGATTATTGTCAAATTGCCGCCTTGCGAAAGATGAGTCCAAAATCGTTACTTTAGTGTGAACACCAGGTTTTCAACGTCAAAAGTAATTTGTTGAGGCCGCTTTTAGATCGTACTATCTCAGGTACTAAAAACTTCGATTTATAGAGGAGTATACTGCACTGTAATTCAAGAACAAAATGGCCAATGAATTGAGTGTTTGTAAATATTTCTTTCAATAATATTTTAGATCCTCCAATAATCACTGCGGAAATCAGAGTTCCAACGTTGCTTCCGCATCAGAATCACCAACAAAATTTAAACATAAAATCATTACAACACCACTAACAAAAAAATCTCTGCCGTCATGTCGAAAGAGGAAAAGGAGATTGTTGGCTAGTAGATAGGAATGGCCGCTCCGAACTCAGGCCGCTCCGAACTCAGGCCGCTCCGAACTCACAACATCCGGTCAGTGAGTTCGGAGCGGCCGTCTCTTATCAGGGGTGGATGACCTCAGATGTAAACAAAAACAAAGGCCGTGCGCCAGTCTGCGGTTTTGCGGTGAGCAGCTGACTGCGACGACGAGACGGCCTAACCGCAAGCATGCGGCGTGCTTGCGGTGAGCATCCGGTGTCAACATCCGTTGCGAGCGCAAGTCGCCGGCGGCGGCGGCCTTGCGGTGAGGGGTCGTCTGGTCGCCGCCGCCGCCAGCTGCGTGGAGGGCGTGACGTCACGGCTCCCAACAGCCAGCTTGCCTGCCTGCCTGCCTGCCTGCCTACCCTATGTACCAACCTCTGCAAACGAAAAACACTAAGGGATGCAAAACAACATGATAAAAAGGGAGCGGGGAGAGGAGAGGATTTATTTTTTTTTCTTTTTTTTCCCTGCACGGTGGTGACAAGAGGGTGGGGAAAAAATAATAATAAATGACAAGACGAACACCAGTGAGTAGGGTAGAACAAGCATGTATTGAACGTGAATATATATACATTTTTTAAAAAAAAATTATGTTACACTTAAGAATACATTTTCTTGTGGTCACATACATACATTTAGTTATAATCTGTCTTTTCTTCGAAAACTGGGTCATATTGTCTGAAATCGGATAACAATTTTTGCACAACTTCACCGTTCGCGACGTCTTCCGCTGTCAGTCCGTGCTTATTCTTAATGGTAATGTCCGCACCACCAGCGATGAGAAACAGCACGCACTTGAGATGACCATGTCGCGCGGCGAGATGGAGCGGCGTGTCTCCGAAAATATCTTGACTGTTGAAAACATTGCGAAGGACACTGTCTTGAGCCATGTTGTCACTCGAGCTGCGATCGAGAGTGAACTGCGCGTCCTCGTTACACGATCTCTTCTTTTTCCTCCATCCAAGACCGCTTCCGTTTTGGTCGTTTATCTTGACCGGATGTGACGGTGGGTGACGCTGGGTCCGCCTTAGATGCTTCGACGGTTGGAGAGGGAAGAGTTTGAACATCTTTCCAGATGAATGACATTCGCCTCCGCAGTCGGGTTTTTTCAGATGGATTGCGTTTTGAATGGTATCGAGAGGGCGGCGAGTCTTGAAGATGAGAAATGAGATGATCCATGATGGGAAGAACTTCCGTATGCATGAAAACGGCAATGTCATAAATAGTCTGTTCTTTTTCCTCATCGAAATGATACAACTGATGTGTGCGAAGATCCTTTGCGATGTAGGCAGCATTCCATACTAAAGCGGAGATATCCCACAGCTTGGAGATTTTGTCTTTCTCACCTCTTCCATCAGACGCGAGGGCGGAGAGATCGTCTGCAGCCTTCGCGATGTTACTCCACATTTTGGCTGCGTCACCCTTCCATCCTCCTCCTCCGTTGTCGTCGTCGTCGAGAACATCTTCGTAGGCGAACCTCGCGGCGGTGATTTTCGCTTCACGTCTTGTCATGTCGCCGTGCGCTGACTGAATGGCGAGTGGCTGAGCGAGTCATATCATTATCACCGTTACAAAGATAAGAATTGCGGTTCGTATCTGGGAGGAGTATTTTCGTCTGGAGAGGGAAGAGACTGAATAACTTGGCGGATGAGAACAACACGTTGCTGCAGAGCCGCCTTCTGTATTGGATCTTTAAAGAGACGGCCGAGAACTTCCATGATGCCGAGTATTTCCGCATGCATGAAAACGACAATGTCTCGAACAGTCTTTTCGCACTCCATGATTGTTTTTGCGGTCTGTTCGTCGTGAAGTCGCCGCGCAGTGATGGCAATGTTAGTCGCCATGTCGGCGATACCTTTCCACAGTGTCACGTTTTTCTCTTCAACTTCCGCTTCCTCGGAGGCGGCGACGACGAGGTCCACGGCAACGTTCTCGAGATTCTTCCACATCTTGCTTGCTTCGCTCTCCCATCCGCTGATGCCTCCGTCGTCGTCGTCACCAATCTTTTCGCAGACGGTTGTCGTGTGAGGTCTTGCCATGTTGACGGTTGATCTCCGAATGTTGCCGTCGACAGCGTCATGCCATGTCATTGCAAATGCTCGTCTACTACTACTACTACTATTAATAAATTTCTCCCCACCCTTCTGTCTTTCATTCATATGATAAGAACAATGCGAATGACTATATAAAATAGCCTAGTCTACAATAGAAATAAGCATGAAAATAAAATGTAATAAAATATAATATAAATAAAAAATGTAAATAGACGACTCTAATTTGAAAATAAATAATCAAAGAAAAAATATATATACATTTGGGAAAATTGGAAAAATAATAAAAAAATAAAATAAAAAATCTAAACGAATGTCTACTCTACAACCCCGCCTGCAGGGACGAACGTGTACGCTGAAGGAGCGGACGGACGCGTACACAAGATGCGGAAATGACCCCAGGGTAAACTTGAAAATTTATCTAACCAATAGCGTTTGTCGTCTGCCACGCACAACGAACGCTTATTTTGGACAAAAGAGTAATTGTGATGATTTTTAGATCGAATGAAGCACTGTTTATCGACTCTATTGCGGTCGTGAAATAAACAGTCAAGGTAATTTTTGAAAATATATTTTTTTACTACAGAGCGTTGCACGCCTTTTGCTTTAGAAACAGTGACCTGAGAGCGAGTCAGAAAGGAGTACATTTTTGGTCGTAAACCGACAAATTCAACCATGGAATCATTTCCGCATTCGTCCTTAAATAGTCCTAGTACTTTTTTATTGCGTGGTGTGATGTCGAAAGAATTATTTGGCGGAAAGCAAGAAGTGTCAAACCATTCTGAACACCGATTCATCTCAGCGTACACGTTCGTTGAAGAAGAGATAATGAATGAATCGGTGTCCATGTACAGAAGGTGAAGATCGCGAAGATGTTCTTTGCAATAATTATAAAAAAATTCATACATTCTAAATTTTGAAATTTCTAAAATACAAAAGCCTAAATAGATGGGCTTCGCGAGCTTCACTTCTGTTTTTGTCAGTTCTATCGTCATGAGATCGCCCTTGACGTGGTGGCTTCGCACGAAAGCGGGATTTGCGATAAGATTGCTGGCCCCGCACTTCCCCGACCATTTATTAACAAGATAAATGCGTCGATGATTGCGTACGTCCTCCATGGATTTGCCGTAAACAGAATTATTCATAAGTTTAAAAAATTTATCTTCGAAAGGGGAGGACGCACGCTGTCGCCGTGCATTGTTGAGGTCCATGTATGTGGCAAGCCAAGGACTTTGTTTAAACGAAAGAATGCGATGAATGTGGGTGAGTTGAACTCCCAACTCCATTGCCTGGATTAAATTTTGAATGTGAATGACATAGCGTCGCTTGGGCAACAACGTCGCCATTAATTTGGCTTGCCTGCTTTTTGTATCGGGGGGCACACGTGACTCCGGGCAAGGAGGCAAGTCGCTCAATCGATCGTAGATCTCGTCTGGATAGTCGAGGTCGACTTCGAGAACGTATCCGCGTTCGGTCTGGGCGGCCGCCTGCTTGATATTGAAAGTGCAAATTTCACTTTCAGGCAACCATTTAAAATACCCTAAGGGTAGTGCATGTTTCATACTATGGCCGTATAAATTATTTACATCCCAAAAGATAAGATAAGATTCCTTATCAGATGGATTGAAGGAATCTCCCACGTGTGCGTGGTTGGCCTCTGCGTGGCGCCCAACGACCTGCACGAGACCTCCCCGAATGCCTTTTTCAAAAAAGAGAACCATATCAACATCCGTGAGAAGCTCAAGTTCGACGCCAGTTGTTTTGAGCATGGCGTCCCACGAGAGCCCGGGAGCGGTGTAGTAGAACGCCGGATCGAGGCCGTACACCTCCAAACACAAATTTCTAAATGTTTCGAAAATGTCGGTGAGTAGCAAGACATCGATTTTCAAATACAAATCGGCGTACTCACCTAAATTTTGAATGGAGAAAGCGTCCCACACGGCCTGCGCGTGAGCGTACTCCGCGTCCGAAATTGCTGTGTTAGTGAGGTGACTGAAAAAGGCCTCGCGGCGGGGCAAAGTCGTTTCTTCCAACTTCGACATGCAATTTACGTAGTCGTAGGGGAAGACGCCCTTCCTACGGGCCAGGGCAAAGAGCGCATCGTCGGGAAACGCTGCCCGAGTGAATTTCATATGTTCCGTCGAAAGAGATTGACTCAAGGAATCGAGTCCTGCACTTAAAAATTTAAAAGAGTCCAAAAAGCGTAATTCCACTTTTCCAATGCGCTGCGAAACAGACACGAATCTCTCGTGATTGTGTGGAATGACGTTCAGGTTTTCATAGCTACTGTCTGCCCAGGCCTGTAGGAGAAAATGCCAATCGTACCCGCTTCCGTTATGCATGAAGATCGGAATATGTTTGGGAGCCCGGAAGTTGACATTACAACCTTGATGAGCTGCTCCGCGAAATCGACCTGAGAAATGGTCGTGATCCCTAACACGAACAGAATTTGGAAGAAAAGGTCCTTTGCAAATGTGACAAGCGTCAGCATTTTCGAATGAAATTTCGTCTTCCTCCCGCATGAGGAGGGGAGCTGGATGATTCAAAAGGTTTTCATAATCCTTTGCAAGGCCTTCTAAATATTCTAGTAATTGGTTGGCGACGTCACGCCCGCGGTACACTAATCTTTGCGATCGAGATTCATCAAAATTGCAGACAACTTGAAGGCACATCGAAAAGGGCTCATGCATTTGATAAGCCCGAAGGTAGGATTGACTTGGAGATGGCTCACACGAAGAGATAGGAACAGTGAGCGCTTCAAAATCAACGTACACCGCAATCGGACATCTTTGTTGTTTCTCGTAATTTTTGAATCGCATAAATTGTTCTTCCGGCGAAGAAGGTAATACCAGTCGTGCTGGCGCCACAGAACTACAGTCAATCATGTGAGCATTTAGTTGATCCTGTGATCTAAATAAATTTAGACATCGCTCACAAGCGAAAACCGCATGACTATGCGCATTGTGTTGGGGACTCATCAACCTACTTAAATTTTTGATCCAAACATAATGAGTCATGCCCTTTGATGCATATAACAACATATTGAAATGATTCTCTTTTTTGTCTTTTGCGAAATGAACAGGACCTACAACATCCCACGTTTTATTTTTAGATTGCCAAACGAGATTAAAAACATGAAAAGAATAATTTGAATTTTGCTTTTCGAAACGATTGATGTCGTGAACAGAGAGTGGCCAGGAGATGCCTCGCAAATCGAGTTGATTTTCTAGTTCATTGAAGATAGACTGATACGTACTGGTACGATTCAATCTACTCCTCAAAGACCCACTATTTCCGTGGGCCTGTCGTCTGTGGGCGAGGCCACATGCGATGGCTCACAGGAAACATTTATCATCACGATTGCGAATATTAATCACCGCTTGTCGACGAGCAATACTATCGGGAAGCGGAATATATGAAGATCCAGAATGCGAAATGGGTTCGAAAAGATGAATGTGAACGTGAAGAGCGACGATTTCATAGAGTGCTTTTCCGCTATCGCGCTCCTGAAACTCATCGAATTTTGAATTTATAGGATCGACGATATGTTGGAAATAAAATTCAGCGATATTATCACTTTCAGTCACCACGGCTGCGCGAGCATTTAGAAAGATCGGCTGTATCTCACCGATCATTTCATGTGTCACGGGGTGATCACGTTCGATCATGAATCGACATTCTAATTGTGCAAAAATTTTGAAACAAGTATGTGAGGGGGAAAACAGTTCAAACATCTTCAGATGGAACGGAACTTGGCAACGATTAAGAAATGCGAGGGGATTGAGAATATTTTGCGTATTCGCGATAATACCACGCTGCACCCGACTATTTAAAGACTGTACTACATCCGTCCACCTAAGAGCATTTGCAATGCATGACACACGTTGTTGTTGTTGTTGTTGTTGTTGTTGATTTTGTTGACGTTCTGAAGAAACAAACGAAATTCAAATGAATGAACGTCTATGAATGAAGAATGATTGATTGTTTTCGATGGTCTGAAAATAAATAAAAATCTTACCGTCATTGGTCGTAGGTGGATTGTCACTCGCACGTTCCTGTCGTGGAGGTAGTGGCGGTGATGGTGATAATGACGCAGCATTAGCAGCAGCAGCATCTGTCTCCTCACGGTAGCGTTTCAAACATACTTTTTTCATCGTGAAGGCAGCTGTGCACTCAGATACGACACATTGAAGAATGTCGAAATATTATCTAACACGTGTTGAAGTAATGATGGTGTTGCGCAAACCACATACACACCACCGCAACTCATTAGACAGCGACGGAAATGATAACGAGTGGGTTTATTCCAGAAGAAACGTTACACCGCAAGAAGAGAGAGAGAGAGATTACCGACCACAACACGGGAGGAAACGATAATGAGCACGCGACGGTTATCGCGGTTGAAGTAAACAAACTTGGATGACCGCTGACCGCTGACCGCAGTCCGTTGACCGTTGGAAACGCTATCGCGTTCGTTAAGACATCGTATATATAAAAGTGCTCTTCTCACAATAAAAATGAATAGTACAGTCGTATTGCTGTTGCTGCTGCTACTGTTGCTCTCCTTCCCAACGCTCTTCTAAAGATGGCGACTATTCGGGAGCTTGAAGAAGGTGCTGCTGCTGCTCCATCTGTCGCAATTGCAAAGAAGCGGAAGACCTCGTAAGTATTTGTTGTCTTTTTTTTTTTTGGTTTTCATAAAATTTTTCAATTTAACTTTTATATATTTTTCATTTTATTTTAATAGTGCGAACGAAGAGACAAAGCGTGAACTTCTAGAGAGACGCATGATGGGCGCTGATGTGGTGACGATGGACCTGACGGGTCTGTTCGATGATGAGGAGGAGGAGGATACATTTGCTGAATTTCGTCTTGCATTATCAACGCAGTTTGTGAGCGATGAGGCAGCAGCAGCTGCTTCTTCACCATCATCGACAGCGGTGTGCGTGAGCCAAGCGACGGCTCCGCGTCTCATTCAAGATCCGTCATGTCCGGTTTTTGTGTACACACCACCAAAAGAGACGTAAGTAGAATGAATGAGTAGTTTGAAGTATGTTAAAAAAAATGAATTGTTTGTATTTTTTTAAATTTTTGTGTGTTTGTTTTGATTAGTGACATCTGGACTGCTATAGCACAGCGCGCAGAATCCTCGCAAATCAGCAAACATTGGGACGACTTCCCGAAGGGGGTCGCGTTCGAGATAACGAGCGCGAAGAAGATCACGAGCGAGAGATTTGGCAGTGAAAACTACGCAGTCGTGCTAAACGATAAGTTTAGCACATTTCTGCCCAACAGGTATATTAGTATTATAACTACATTATTTGCACCGTTCTTTTTAATTGTAAATATTTTAATAATAATTTTCTTCATTTATAGATTCACAAGCTTCATAAACGAGATGGGGGTGGATGAATTTTTAAAATCCCGACCGCATACGATCTACTTCGGGAAGAATCCTACTAATAAAGCTTTTGTGTTATTAATCTACCCGTTTGAACAATTGAAACAACGAAAAACATGGAACACAATAATAGAATTTGGAAGAAAATACATTTCATTTTAGTATGTATAATGAACTCTGAAAATAAAAAAGAAGAATAAGCGATTATTATTTTTCTTGTCTTATTTCCTTTTCATTCTTCCTTCATTCTCCTCTCCATTGAAAGAATTAGAACTACTCCCATGAAGTCATTCATCTATTGAATGCAATTTAAAATAGAATGCAATAAAATATATAATCAATTTAGTTGTTAACAATCATGAAGCATTCGCATTTTATTGAAATGATTGATTGAAAGTAATGAAAGTAATAATATTCTATAAACCTTCTAAATAATCTTCTAAATTTCTCACAATCATGGAATACGCGTGGAGATATTTTATTCAATGAAAACACTATATTGCAAACAGCATGCGTTAAAATACAATCCATTTTAGGTGACAACAAACGCAAAGTTTTTTTTATTCTTTGAAATGATGGTTTTTTAAAGTAAAATCACTTTATTGCAAACAGCAAGCATTAAAATACTAACAATTTTTTGTTGACAACAAACGAAAAGATCGAAATTCATTCCATTTATTTCATTTATTTTACGTTGAATGATTTAAAGCATTGAATTCATGAAGTATAAATCATTCGAGAATTTTTTATTTTTTTTAATTTTTTTATTATTGTTTTATTCATAAGGGACAACTCAAGTTTTAGGAATCCTATGTAGGTGGTGATAAGGTAAAGAATTTCATCAATTTCTATTATTCATATTTATTAAACACTATTACTAAATACATTGTAAAATAATTATAATTATAATATATTACTATAAAATATTTACTATAAAATATGTACTATAAAATAATTAAATGCCTAAAAGATGTCTAAAGCCTAAAAAATGAGATAAAAGTTTAAAAAAGATGTCTAAATGCCTAAAATATATTCTTCATCATCTTCTTCTTCCTCTTCTTCTTCTTCTTCTTCATCCATGGACTCTAATAAAATTTCAGTATCCACTGAAATAAACAAACAAACAAAATTTAGGAAAATAAATATTAACATTTTAAAGAAGGAAAGATAGATAGATAGATAGATGACCATTGAAATGAAAGATGAAGCAACATTCAAAAGTACTCACTGGAGGAAAAGGAAGCCGTCCTCTGCCGCCGCAAGAGCACATCCAGCTCCTCGCGCGAGAGTTGACCGAGTGGAAGAGGAGCTGGAGGCGGTTGATGTTGGCGGATGGTGTTGCCGTCCATGCCGTCCAAGGCGTGAACGTAGGAGCGTCCGCCCATCCGCCGCGCATGCGCGTGCGGCGTCTCCTGGCGCGGAGGCGCCGACAGCGTCGTCGATGATGTTGACGGTGGCGGTGGCGGTGTGCGTCGTGGGGCGCCGGCGGCGGCGGCGGATGTTGTCGCCGCCGATGGACCGTCGAAAGGACGACGCAGAGGCGCTGGGGCTGGTGGGACCGCTGGCGACGGCATGTTGGGAGGCACGTACGGTGGTGCTGGCATTGCCGAATAAATCAATGTAACCGGCCCACCGACGGCATATGCGATCCGTTGTAACATAAACTGTAGATACACGGACCGCAATTCCGGGTGGGCCGTCGTTGTCGCCGGCGGACGGCAGAATAACCAGTCCACCGCCGTGGCCCCCACAACGTCCACCAGCTGCGTCGACGCCCCGACACGTAACAAGAAGTTGAATACGTCCGCTGCACCGAACATCACCGTCAGGTGCAGCGGCGTATTCCCGTGCCGGTCCTGCGCGTCCATTCGCGCCCCACGCGCCAGCAGCGCCATGACGATATTGAGGCGATTATGCTTTGCTGCTATATGAAGTGGTCGTTGCTGGTTGACGTCCTCCGCCTCGAGGTAATGTTCATACCTCGAGTCGTTGAGGACGTCAACGACGACATTGTATAAGCCATTTTTGATGGCGACCAAAAATGACAAAAATAATGTCATGTTCAAACAACGTACAAATTCAAACAACGTACACACGAGCAAAGCACACACGAGCTCACGTACGAGACGTAAGGACAACGCGTACAACAAGTTGTGAGACAACTGCATGCGCAGATGGTGGAGTCTGTATAAATGGACATCACGTAAAGTGAAGTGGCGGGGCACTTGAATATTTCATTGGTTTGTTTTAATTTTTTGTAACGTCCTACCAGCCAGTCAGCGGCGGCGGCGATGACGTTAGTCCTCTGACCGTTAACGCCGACCACTGACCACTGCCCGTTGGCGAGCTAACGCTGACCGCACTTCCTATTGTATTCTATTGTGTTGTGCAGGAAGACGCCTGCGGCGACTTCGTTAGTCGCCGTCACCCCAGGCGACTCCCTGCACGCTTCATTATCGAGCGGATGCAGCTTCCGGCATACCACCGCCTGCTCGCACACAAGGCTGAAATTGAAAAAAATGAACTTCTTGCTTGCTGCAATGTTCATTAAACAAATCAATAAAGAGCAATACTATTTATTTCAGGATATCCTACTTGGTGTTTGATTGGAATAATAAATAAAAAAGAGTAAATATTTTACATCATTCATTAACAACAAAGTATATTCATTTACAAAATGTATGAACATCTACATTGAAACATTTCGAAAGGACAGAATGTGACATTATTTATTTAGTTCAAAAAAGAAAAGAGTTCGTTCACGTCTTCTTGTTGTTGTTGTTGTTCTTCTTTTGATGATTCACCAGCGGACACATGATGATGATGATGATCTTCGTGAACAGAAGAAGCAACAGCAGTATCAGCAACAGTATTACAGTCAGTAGCACAAAATGAAAATGGTGTATGGTTTTGAAGAAATGTCATTTGTACGGCATGCATTAGCCAGTTTGCAGCATGTTGCACGCATTGTTGAACATTTATTCCACAACAATGCGTCGTGTCCGGGGACGACGGTGATTGCGAAGGAGCTGAAGTAAGAGGCCTCCGTTGTCTTTTGAAGACAGCAGGTGGTGTCGTTTGTTTCCTTCGATGACTTTCGCGTACTTTATTTTTATTTATTTTCTTCTTTGTCTTATGCGATGACTTACAGTGTTTCATGCAAGGATGAGTGCATTCATCGCTTTTGTTTTGAGCGCGCTTCTTTCGTCCCTCTTTTTTTTCTCGAACAACCTTATCTTCTTTTCTTCATTAGCTTTGTTGAAGACTTCTTCTTTTTCTTCTTCCTCTTCAAGAGAGAGACTACATGACGGAGAAGAGTCCCGCGCAATACTATTCTCTTCCGTTGTGTTCATGATGGAAGACAACTCGACAATGTGAGTGCGGCAAGCCATTTCACATGATTTTTATACTTTGCGAACGAGTTCTGTGATTGGATGATAGTCCATGTGTCGTTCGTAAAAAATGAGACAAAAGGCAGCGGGCACGTTGGAATTGCATTCGAAAAAGATTTTAATATCCGATGCAGAGGCGATCGTCGGCTCCTCACGACGCGATAAATCAAAAATGACAAACGGACATATCTGTTTCACTCCGAGATGGGTAATACAAGAAATAGGTTGACGATCCAGGTACGATTTTTCGAAATTTTTGAACATTTCGAACAATTCTGGTATGTGCACACCATTCTTGTTCCATCCTATGCGCATGTCATGGTAAGGATAAAACTCGTCGTTGATGAAGAGTTTAATCGTTCTTAAATCGCACAGGTCGAACTCGCTAGGATTCTTTTTCAAATCGTTTCGACGGTCGGTTTGCATAGCGAAGATGATGTATTGCGGATGCTCTGCTCCGCTGCTTGTTTTCAGGGTCCACTCGTGACGCGTTGTAAGCGGTAAATTTGCTGATTCGTGGAGTTCGTACCTCGTGAATTTAATAGGTATACTCGTCCTACCGTTGAGAATGTTGTACATATGCATTTTACCAGCATCGCTGAGGTTGGCGTGCGGCATTCTCCAAACGATGCGTTGAATTTCTATTTTCGACGGCGTAGCTGCTCCCTCTTCCGTGGATAGAAGACAGTCGTTGTCTGTTCGAGTGCGAGTAAGAATGAGCTCGTGCTTCACACCAGCCACGATGCGTCTGTGGTCCTCCGCGAACGGAAGGAAGAGTTTGAGGGGAATCCAGGCCACAAACGAACCGTCATCGTCAATCAATACTTGATTCGGTGAATGGCCGAGATGAGTCATGCCCTCAAATGGCGACCACGCTGCGTAATGGAGTAATGCACGCTCTTCGGCGCTGAGGAGCGGCACGTTCTTCATGGTGGATGCGATGCCGGGATGACGCACGCTGTCGACGAGGACCTCATTGATCTCATATCGAATTTCGGTAAATAAAAATGCGTAGGCGTTGTTGATAAAGTTGGCTGGGGTGCGTCCGTCACCGCTTGTTTTGAGCGCCTTTCCTTCGATGATGATAGTCGATTCGCACGGAACGGCAAAGGTGTCTTTGTTTTGTATCATAATGCGAATTTCATCGTTTGTATCATATCCGTTCGTATACGGAGTGTAGTGATGATAATTAAAGCCTTGAACGTTAATCTTTCCATCGAGGGGATATTGATGGAGGAGCACGTCTAAGAGATAGTCTTTGCTACCGGCGGTAGCGGGTTGCGATTTTTTTTGTCTTTTCATCTTCTCTGAGAACGTAGCCTAGCGCTTGCAGCAGCAGACGATTGGCGTGTGTCAATCTATTGGTAGGACAGAGTACAGTGTGCCGCGGTCGAGGCATGACTCTCATTTTATATGACATCATGCGCGGTGCGAAGCAGCAACGTCACGACGAGATCGGTGTCACTTCGCAACGGAATGAGCTGACCTTCAGGGTTCTCGAGTCTTATCGTTATATCATCAATCCAGTTGCGAGTGACGCGATGAAAGACTTTCTCCGGAGGTCTCACCTCAAAAATGGCAGACGGTCGCTTGTCAATGTAGAACTGATGAAGCACGTGAGCTCTTCGATTATTAATATATCCGCTTTCCACAACATTGCATGTGACGATAACGTTAAAGTCCTTGACGAGCGTGACGTTATTGTCGGAGTAGACGAACTCACCGAAAGGCGTTGGGTAGACTTTGCGAGTGAATCCCAACAGCGGTCCCACGCTGCCTGCGTGATCGAAGTCTAGACGAAAAGAAGTACTGACGCGACACTTTTGAGTATTCTCTTCGCCGTCCAACATGAAATGCATTTTTTTAACTGTATCTTTGAATTGATCACGAAGAGTAGAATAGATATAAATATTGACGTCGTCGATTGTGTACGTGCCTGGCGGTAATTTCATGACGTAACTCTCATATGTTATATGACCTTTACCATCGTCGACTGGAACGGCGTAGTGTAAATCGTTACATCCTTCTTTAATGTTCGTCACCGTATGCGCCGTTTGCAGAGACACCAGTGCAATTTCATGCGGCGTGTTATCGAGATCGATTGTCGGAGAGAAACGGACATGCACTTCCGCTCCTTTCCCGCTTAACGTGTAGGTGCGCATCTTGTTACGTTCGCTGACAAAGTGCTCCGCTCTCTGTCTCAATTACTCATTTTATTGACCACTCATAGAACAGAAATTGTAAACATAGTCTTCCACAGTTCTCCGCATCAAATCGCTGAACTTGCGACGTATTGTACGTCACATGCTTTCCCCGCATGTAGGACAAAAACTCCGGTGGTGGGGGTAGACCGAAGGAGTCGAAATAGCGCACCGATCTTCCTCGTTTTACGAATGCGACGAAATGAGTGCCCTCTCCGCGTGCGTCATCGAGATTGATCACGCCGCATTCGCGTTCACGTGGCAGACCCCGGGGCAGACGGTCGCGGGTGAAGATACCGCGAAAATGCGGGAGACATAGCGCGCGAGCAAATCGTTTCATTTCCTCGTGTGTAAGCGCTCGCCGCGGCACCCCCACCTTCTCTAGTTTTTTGGACAACGTCTCGTCTTCCTTGTGCGTCGCAAACGTAAAAGGACACCGCCTGTTTTTCTCCTTCTTCGCCTTCCCCGCGACATGCCCTTCCCCGCCTTCGCTTCCATTGCGGCGTTATGACGAATCATTTCTGCCAGTGTTCGTTGTTGATTTTTCTTGTTATTGACCGCGTTCGCGATGGCCGACGCTCCGCCCGCCACGGAAGAGAGGGCACCTAGAGCACCCAACAGTGGTAACTGTGGTAGAATACCGCCTTTCTTGCCCCTCGTCTTCCGCCGCCGCCGCCTCATGCCGCTGCCGCTCGCTTCGCCCGCCGCCGGTTCGGTTTCTGATCCTATTCTTCTTCTTCTTCTTTTGCTTTTCTTCGTTAGGAAAGGAGGGCGAAGTGTCGTGCACTTACGTGTTGATGTGACGTTACACTCTGTACGAGTACGAACCATTGCAAGTGCAGAACTAAAGAAAATGATATGCTGTGTCCACCTTTTATATCAATTTAGCCTAGCAAATCCGCGCTTTTATGGTCTGCTCTCAATGCGCCTAAGTTAGTTTTGTATTTCAAAATTACAATCAATGGCACCTTGTTCTTATCCTTTACACTCTCATGGTCATCTGGCTTAGGTACATATTCAAATTGAAGTTGGTCTCCCCTCTTACAATTAAAAGACTGATTTCTTTGTAAAATACCTTCTTGCTGTTTTTCGTTTATCCAGAGATGGACACGTTCATGGGGTAGTGCCGAAACAATTTTTATTTTTGCAGTACATGCGACTTTATAATAATTAGCCCATCCATCTAAGATATAATATTTAGACGAATCAGGTCTTGCGTCGGGGGTTGAATCTATTGCAATCGATACTGGTAACGCCGCCGTTGGCCTCAACAAATGGGTAAGGTCAAAAGCTGGATATAAATTTTTTTGTTCGGTTGTCCAATCCGTTGTTCTTAATGACGTGATGACGTGAGAGAATACATGTGGAGTTTCATTGAGCGTTTTATCAACGTAACGTCTTGTCGCTTCGTCGTCGAATAACATCGTCATCGTCGTCCGGAGATGATGTGAAGACTAATCTTTATCATGAAATACTTTTCCTTTTATCTCTTGTTCTAAATAATTTTTCGCTTCTCAATTTTCTCCATGATCTTATTAAATAGTTCATCTGCATAAGAGCGCGACGCTCTAAACGTCATTGTCACCTCACTCTCTAATTTTGCAATACGACCGTTTATAATATTCTTTGCATGTTCACAGTCACTCTCTGATTTGACGGTTCGATTTTTGTGCTCGTTCGTTTCGTTCGTCAGTGTTTGTAATTTTTCTTTAATATGTCTCATCTCTTTATCTATGTTCTTAAAATTCTCTTCATGTATGACTCTAGAATGTCTATTAGCCTTCCCTCCCTCCCTCACTTCATTGACTATATTTTTCTTGAACTCATTCGTTTCGTTCGTCAGTTTTTGTATTTTTTCTTCAATAAGTTTCAACTCATTATTTATGTCATTAAAACGCTTATTAGACAGCACTGCTTCCCTCACTTCTTTGTCTATATTTTTCTTGAGATCGGTAAAATGTTCCGACACCTCTTTGCCTATATTTTTCTTTAGCTCATTAAAATGTTCAAGGCTAAGACTGCCCGCGTGCGTTTTCACTTCTTTTAGAACCTCATCCAATTGTTCTTTATTCACGACGTCCGTCGGAGCCGTGCCCTTGCCCACCTTTCGAAGGAGTTTATTGTGAAAATTATAATTCCCCGTTGAACCGACGTGTGGAAGAATATCTAACAGACCGGATGGGATTTTCTTTTCGTGAGTTTCCAACATGATCTTCAATTCGTTTCTAGCCGTAGACACAAGCGTCTCAGCATGCTCTCGTGCGGACTGTATTTGTTTTGAAACTGAAAGTGCTAATGCCGCTTGTTTCTCCGGCAACGCACTACGAAAAATCGAATGGTTTCCAATTGCTTCTGTTTTAGTATTCAAATTATCCATCTTGTTCTGCAAACTGTTGACTTTAGTCATGATGTCGTTGGCCAGACTCATGGTTCGTCCATCTGAATAGGAGATCATCTTTTCCATCTTGCCTTCCAATTCGGCACGGTGCTCCTTAACGCATGCATCCATATCACTCTTTATTGCCTCCTTCAAGGCATTCAGTTCTTTTTGAAGCTTATCGAGATCGTCTTTTATGATTCTCTTCGAGTCGATCGCCTCTCGCAGCTCTTCGTACTTCTTTTCAATTCGAACGAGTTCACCTTCCACGAAACTCTTCGAGTCTGTATCCGCCTTTAGTGCATCCTTCAAAGTATTCAGTTTTTCTTGAAGCTTATCGAGATCGTCTTTTATGAATCTCTTCGAGTCGATCGTCTCTCGCAGCTCTTCGTATTTCTCTTGAATCCGATCGAGTTCACCTTCCACGAAACTCTTTGAGGCGGTTTTCTCTTCCAGTTCTTTCAGTTCCGTTTCTACGAACGTCTTCGAAACGGCGTCTGTCTCGTCTTCCGCCGGCCCGATGTTCTTGAGTCGTCGCTTTTCCAAATCATAATCGTATTCCACTCCGGCTTCATCGACCGCCGCTCGCTTTCGTCGTTTTATAGCAAACGATTCGATGGCGTGACGAATCCCTTCGTCTACGTAATGTTTGGGAACAGCATCGTCGAGCTCTTCGGGATGAGCTATCTGCGTGAGACGCGCACCTTGAAAGACGTAATGGCCGTCTACTTTTTTCAATTCACCCTCCTTCGCATCGATGCGCCCAAAGATGTTCATCTTTCAAAAACAAAAGCAACTATGAACAATTGCGTTTATTTCTTTCTCTATATAGTGTAGACATTGAAACATTCAACAAAAATAAAAAAAATAAAATGTGTCGCGGTAGGACACGAACCAGCGTGCACGATACGCGCATTGACTAGTTACCCGAATTTACACCCGCACGCTGACCCCTGTGCTACCGCGACACATTGGAAAAGAGAACGTTCTGGGCGAATAGTATTATTATTATTATAATGTCGTCCATAAAATTAAATTTTTCAAACGCTGGGCATATTCACAGTGCTGC
Organism: Gryllus longicercus; assembly: GCA_038098605.1. NCBI lineage: Eukaryota > Metazoa > Arthropoda > Insecta > Orthoptera > Gryllidae > Gryllus > Gryllus longicercus. The sequence continues at coordinate 657,993 of JAZDUA010000460.1, read as the reverse complement.
GCTGCGCTGCGCTGCGCTGTTCTCGCGCTGGACGTCAATCGCAGGCGACTTCCTTTACGCTTCATTAGCGACGGGAAGTGTAACCGAGCTGCGACCGCGACCGGATACAACTTCCGGCAAATCGCTCGCTGGTTGTGCACGAGTCTGAAGAGCAAATACTTAGCACAACACAGCAAATAAAATATTCAAACTTTCAAGAGTAATAATTGCAGCCCCCTTTGTCATAACGCATTCACTTTTGAAAATCGACAATTGTCGATGAATAACCAACACCATATAAACACTTTACATGGATAACACCGCGTCATTCGCTCCACCGTCATGAACATCGTTCCGCAAACGACGAAGCTGCCAATCGTGAACGTGATCGGATTGTTGAAGAACAATCACAGTGGAGATCACGGGAGTCGACACGGGGACCTCTTACCCGACAGCGTTCGAGCCCTCGTCGTCGGACCGTCGGGCTGCGGTAAGACGAACGTCGTCATGACACTGCTCACCACGTCGAACGGTCTCAAATTCGAAAACGTGTATTTGTATTCGACCACCGAAGGGCAGCCTATGTACGTGTTTTTAAAGGAAGTGTTGAAAGATATTATTCCGTTTCATTCCTTCACGCAACACGACAGTATCGTTCCCCCCTCCGAAGCGAAGTCAAGCAGCGTCTTCGTATTCGACGACATTGCAACGGAGAAGCAAGACTGTATAAAGGCCTACTTCGCCACCGGACGGCATAAACACACGGACGTGCTGTATCTCTGTCAGACATACACCAAAATTCCGAAACAACTCATTCGCGACAACGCTAATATGGTGATATTTTTCCAACAAGACGACAACAATTTGGAATTTATATACAACGAGCACGTCGGAAACGACTTTCCTTCTTTCCGCGATTTTAAAGCCATGTGCTGTCGCGTGTGGAACGAAAAACCGTTTTCGTTTTGCGTCATTGACAAGACACGGTCGATGAACAAGGGAAAATATCGGGCTGGGTTCGATCGCTTTATCGAAGTCGCACCATCTATATAATATCGTATTTCTTTTCATCCTTCACAGTCGCAATATGGCATATCTGCGGCAACATAGATATCGAAGAGGGAAGGGCTTTATCGGGCGTTTCATCAATCGAGCTATCGACGCGCTTCCCTTTGAATTACACATTCCCGGTGGCTATCAGTTTTGTGGACCGGGAACACGACTCAGCGAACGCTTAGCGAGAGGCGATGCGGGCATCAATCCCCTAGATCGAGCGTGCAGGACCCACGACATTGCCTACCACGAACACAAAGATGGCGAAGAACGAAAAAAAGCAGACGCGGTACTCGCGAAGCGAGCGTGGGAGAGGGTCGTGTCGAGTGACGCGAGTATCGGCGAAAGAGCAGCGGCGCTCGGTGTGACCGGTGTGATGAAACTTAAATCTAAATTAGGAGGAGGTGTGAAAAGAGGAAAAGTGGTGAGAAAACAAAAAAGCAGACAAGGAAGAAGAGGGGAAGGAGGAGGAGGAGGAGAAGGAGGAGGAAGCCTGGAGCAACGTGAAAATAAACAAAGGCTCCATGATGAAATCAAACTGCTACAACAAAGCGGGGAAATCAAAGACACTCTTCAGACGAAAGCGAAACGCTTTCAGCAGACAGAGACAGCGAGTTCCTTACGACGTAAACGCGCTCCGCATAACCGTTCTCCCCCTTCTATTCCACCCCATCCTACTACTCCGCAAGAAAGATTGAAAGTCGAAGTGGAAAAGACACGATCGATTATTCGAAATAAACTCAAAGCACTCCGCCGATTTGAATCGAACCGCGACGACTTCCTGAAGACCTATCTCACCACCCCCATGAAGAATGCATTCAAAGAAGGAACGAAAAAGCCGTCGATCATATTATCCGCCCCCGGGAACAACAAAAAAGGCGTTGACCGGGGCGTGAACACGGAGGAAGAGGACGTCAACGCTTCTTCCTCTTCCTCCTCCTCCACCGCCGGCCCGCTTGTTTTTAACATCGATGATTCTCACATAGAAGAAGCGGACGAAAGTTTTCAAAATTTAACGCGTTCGCCTAGAAGCACTAGCGATTCTGCTTCCAACTCCACAGAGCCTTCGTGGTCGCAATATCTTCGCACGCTCTCGCAACAGGAAGGCGCTGATGTGGTTTCCGGACCGCATTTCCGTTCTCATTCCAGCCGCGGCGAGAGAACGCTCTACATCGGCCGTTCTCAAATGAAAATAGACGAAGGCGGCTACATTGACGTTGGCAAAGAGCATTACGAAGCGCGCCCCGGCCTCCTCGAATTAATTTTCAAAAAAGAACCGAATCTCGCAGTTGTGCAAGAGAGAGACTGGAATGATTATAAAAAATTCTCCGGCACTCCTTCGCCCACAGAGAAGGATATACTAGGAACGGCGATATACGGACCGATAACCTGTGGAAATATAATCATGTATTTGCGTCGCTATTTCCCCCTCCTCCTTCTCCTGCTCCTCGTGCCTTAAGAGCAAACACGACGGTGCAACGAAAAGCGACAACACGACACCGGAAAAAAGCGGGAAAAGGTCTTCGCTTCGTGTCCCCTCCTGACTATAAGTACTGGCGTGACCCCAACAAACTGGTGCGAAGGCTCCGTCTCTTACTCGCGTCGAAGGACGCCGGAAACAATGGACACGACGGGGAAATAGTAGAAATAGAGAACGAACTGCGAGATGCTGGTATTATTATTCTGTAGACAGTTGGTGGAACATGAAGAGAAAGAACGCTACTTTGAATGTGCGAGAAGGGTTAGCGAGAGAAATACATGCGCCAGCACGCCGGCGTTACACTCGACGGCGAGTGATTACGAAAGGGCTCGACGACCTATGGCAGGCGGATTTGGTGGAGATGCAGCCGTTCGCGAAATCGAATCGGGGCATGCGGTACATTTTGACCGTGATCGACGTGTACTCCAAGTACGCTTGGGCGGAAGCGCTTAAGAAAAAGACGGGGGAAGAAGTGGCAAAGGCCTTTACGCGCATTCTCAAGCGCGCGCGGCCCAGAAAGCCTACGCTCTTACAAACGGACGCCGGTAAGGAATTTTACAATACCACTGTTGCCAAGTGGTTCCACGCGCGTGGCATTCGACATTATTCTACGTTTTCCAGCATCAAGGCAGCTGTCGTTGAGCGTTTCAATCGCACTCTCAAAGAGCGCATGTGGAGACGTTTCTCCGCTGAGGGCACACGTTGCTGGACGCGCATGCTTCCCTCGCTTATCGAAGACTACAATAACACAAAACATAGAACGATCGACATGAAACCGAAAGACGTGAAGGACAACAGATTAATGGAAACGGTGTACGCCAACGTGAAAACTATCGACAAGCGACAATTGAAAAAATTTCGTGTCGGCGAGCTCGTCCGCGTGAGCACGTACAAGAGCTCACCGTTCCGGAAGGGCTACGAAGCGCGGTGGGGCACCGAACTCTTCAAAATCGATCGCATTCATCTTTCCGTTCCCATTACGTATTCGCTCGTCGACCTTCACGGCAAAGCGATTATGGGTCGATTCTACGCACAAGAAATGCAACGCACGCGATTTCCAGAAGAGTACTTGGTGGAGCGCGTCGTTCGCAAAAAGGGACCGATGCGACTCGTAAAATGGCTCGGGTTCGACGATCGACACAATTCGTGGGTGCATGAACGTGACATGGTTACGTAAGAAACGGCTGCGCTGGCTTGTCCTTGTTAGAAACGATAAGAACACTCCGCGCAAACAGGATGTTGTTGGCGGAAACAGGTTGCGGTCGACATCTACGTTATATTCTCAGTGTTCTTTCGCTTTAAATCAGTCGATTCAGAACGGTGTATGCGAGTAGATGAGTCATTGTGATTTTCTGTTTGCTGCACTATGTGGAGTTTGTTTGATACTTTTTGTCCTCGCTTTAAACATTCTCGCACTCTAAACATGCGAGAGTGGAAAGAGAAGGAGGAGGAGGAGGAGGAGCGACCGTGGGACGCAGACAATCCCATCTCGACTGTCGACGCAGCCACCAACACCGACGAGGTGCGAACCTGGGACAAGGACAACGTCTCTTCTTCTTTTTCACTCGAATTACCGACGCCGCCGGCCATCGACCCACCAACGCCACCCGCTTCGCCTTCTTCTTCTTCATACGGACCGACGCCGCCGCCGCCGACTCCATCGTCTCACCACGTCTACCGCCGCGAACGAAAAATTAGAAAAACCGCTGCGATCGCTGACCTCCAAGGCTTTTGGAAAGACGGTGCGTTTATTTTGAAAACGCTGACCGTGTTGCGCATACCAAGTGACTTTGAAGACATAGCCAAATATAAAATCCTCACGTTGTCATTTCAAGCACCCTGTGTGATTGAAGAACTCAGTGCACGCGATCGGCGGTCTAAACAATGGCTTGAGCAACACCACCACCGTACGCCCTGGCAATGCGGAAACATTCCGTATGCGTGCAGACACGAAGCGATTCGAAGAGCCGTTGACGGTATTGACAAAATATTCGTCAAAGGAGGAGAAAAAACCCATTGGCTACGTGAATACGTTCAATGTTACGTGGTGGACTTGGTGTTGTTCAACTGCCCGAACATCGCCACGTGTGTGAAGTTTTACCGCGAACTCTATGCTACAGACGTGACGTGGCGACTTACTACGTCTTTGCTGCAGGAGAAAGGAACACTCAACGTTCTATCCCTCATGCATTGGCTCTCTACATTTCGAACAGACTTGATCCACAACGAAGAGCATCCCATTCGTCACGAATGATGCAAACAGGCTGTCGTGACCACACTTCCTGTTGTGCACGCGCGCGATATCGGCAACCGCACTTCCTGCGCACTTCCTGGGCAGCTGCACGCTTCATGAGCGACATCCTGTTCCCAGTGAGTATAAGACAAATACAATTCATTAAGATAAGCATAGTCTGTGAAAGAAGGGCATATGGACCACATCATCAAAATCAGCAACAAGGAAAACCTGAGTCGCGGCGAGGAGCTTCAACTGATTGTCGCCAACGCTAAGAGAGAACAACTCCGAGACACCAACGCCGCCATCCAACAATACTACACTGCGCGTCCGCGCACACTCGCATCGCTCGACGACGAGAGTCTTCAACATCTACCTGCCGCATTTCTTTGTCATACCTCAGCATCGTCAGACGTGCGTTACGTCTTCAACCGACTTCCGGAAAACGTTCAAAATCTAGCCTGCATTCGCGAACTTCTGCCCTGCCTCAAACATTACAACACCGGGCGCACGCAGATCGACGGACCGGCGCCGGCGATACGGCACTGCATGCCTTGTCGCCGAGGGATGCAGGAACGAGTGTAACCGCACATACACATAACATGGATTGGGTAGACTGTATAATGATTATTGGAACTGTCTTTCAATTGATCATGGTGACTTCAGCTCTCGTGTGCTTCCTTTTGTGAACTTTGTGTGACAACCATCATGGATTCTACCCCCCCTCCCCTTTCCATAGTGAACAGTCATGACCTTCCATCTGATTTTATTTGTCCCATCTGCCATAATAATGACATTCGTCTATGGATGAAAACAAAGTGCAATCATATCTTTTGTAAAATTTGCATTGAAAAATGGATGGGAAAACAAGCTGAAAAGGAAAAAGCACAAACATGTCCCATGTGCCGTTTCGTCTTGGTGCCCAAACCACCATCCTCGAGGGGTGAAGAGGAGGAGGAAGAAGAAGAAGAAGAAGATGATGATGAGGAGTATGAAGAACATGTTCTATTAGCCATACATCGATTTTTTAGTCGACCTTTCCTCCGCACCGTCGCACGATCGATCAACGCCGCACTGAGACTGGACTCCCCATGCTACACAGAACTCCTCGACTTGCAGCGACGAACCGGTCTTGATTTTAGCGTGCGTTTTATTACAACATGCGATTTGGATGATATCTGCGGGCAAGACGTATTTTTGGTGGGGATCGATGGCCCTTTTCCACCTGTCATGAACTGAGAGAAGGTGGTGGGGGGGAAAAGATTAGAAACGTGATTCAGAGTGGGGTGAGTGCGCAAACTATAAGAGGAAGAGTGACAAGAGCGACTGTACCAGTACTACGAAACAGCCTGTACGAGACATGTGCGACAACGACTATTACACGGAAGCGCAGGAGGAGGAGGAAGAGGTGTGCGACAATCCAGAGGAAGAACACAACTGTGGAGACGGTGCCGTTGTTGGAAACATGCAGCAACGACGAGACGATGCTTCCATCAGGGCGTACGTGGACGCACGCTTCCGGCAAGTATTTCAAACGAGCGAGGACGTACGCGGCGACCTGCAAACGCTGATTGCCAATCAGGCAAAGTGTCTACGGCAATGGCAAGACGCTGGGCCCTTCAACGCTGATCTGTTTCGAATTACAAACGTCGGTCAACCTTCAGAGCCACGTGACGCTGCAAACAAAACGTACGTCGATCGCCATGTGAATGACATTCACAAACATCTCGAAAAAATTCCAAAATTACGCATCACCAAAAATGGCAACCTCAACATGCAAAATGCACGCATCGTCAACCTAGCATTGCCCACCCACAAAGACGATGCGACCTCAAAACGCTACGTCGACGACGCGATGCAGTCTCAACGGGATTTCATCAATCGCAACACCCTTCGTCGCACCGGGGAAAACGGAGAAGACTACCATTTTCAAGGTAAACGTCTCACCAACGTCGCCGACCCCGTCGAAGAAAACGACGCCGTCAATCTCAAAGTACTACGACGCCTTCTCAACATTGCGTCCGTGTGAAAGAGAGAAAGAGAGAGAGAGAGACTGTCAACAACCCTCATGTATTTTCAATGTAGAGAAGTTCAAACAATGTATATGTTGTGATCAATAAATACGTGTTCTACCCTACTCACTGGTGTTCGTCTTGTCATTTATTATTATTTTTTTCCCCACCCTCTTGTCACCACCGTGCAGGGAAAAAAAAGAAAAAAAAATTAAATCCTCTCCTCTCCCCGCTCTCTTTTTATCATGTTGTTTTGCATCCCTTAGTGTTTTTCGTTTGCAGAGGTTGGTACATAGGGTAGGCAGGCAGGCAGGCAGGCAGGCAAGCTGGCTGTTGGGAGCCGTGACGTCACGCCCTCCACGCAGCTGGCGGCGGCGGCGACCAGACGACCCCTCACCGCAAGGCCGCCGCCGCCGGCGACTTGCGCTCGCAACGGATGTTGACACCGGATGCTCACCGCAAGCACGCCGCATGCTTGCGGTTAGGCCGTCTCGTCGTCGCCGTCAGCTGCTCACCGCAAAACCGCAGACTGGCGCACGGCCTTTGTTTTTGTTTACATCTGAGGTCATCCACCCCTGATAAGAGACGGCCGCTCCGAACTCACTGACCGGATGTTGTGAGTTCGGAGCGGCCTGAGTTCGGAGCGGCCTGAGTTCGGAGCGGCCATTCCTATCTACTTTGGCTTCTAATCTCATGACTTAGAAAATGGAAAACAAGAGACGGTGAGTGATCCATCAAAAACATAATTTGAAAACTGCAGAACTCTTCAGTCCCAGTGACAACCACTCATTTATCATAATTTACTTTTTTCAGGTTAAAAACATAAGATGCACAAACTTTTAGAATTTCGTTGGTCAGTCACAAAAGCTTTGTGTTCTCTCTCTTGTATCTGCCTGTTAGTCTGCACAAAAGAGATTGTGAAAATATTGCATGTCTGTCCTAGCGACTCCGACCTCACCCTTGATTTCGGTGCTTGTGAATAAATGTGAATAATAATAATAATAATAATAATAATAATAATAATAATAATAATAATAATAATAATAATAATTATTACACTGTAGATAACTGCGGCTACATGCATAAAAAGTACCAAGAAATTTAAAATTATAATTTACTTTTAGTTTAGGAGATAAAACTTTCCCCAATTTTACCAGTAATTGTAGCTCGCGTCATGAAAATTCAAGTCTCCCCCTCATCGTTTCGCCTCTCTCCCCGAAGCGTTGTCTTGGGAGACGCCAGATCTGTGCAGGATCTGCGGTCGCTTCCGATGACAAACGAGGGTCTGTGTTATTGCATTTCGCTTACGGAGTAAGGAGAGGTGTCACAGCAGGAGCGGATCCAGCCGATTATTTTTCGGGAGATGGGGGTATATTTTTGTATATATATCTTTTTGTAAATAATAAATGTATTTGTTATTAAATTGTATATTATTTAGAGATTCACCAAATTAACTCTTTAAAGCAGGTAAACGTCATTTTGAGATCAAAAATCGAGTTGTAAGATAAAAAAATCTCGTGCATATACTCCGCTCATTCTTTCCGGTATTTGAATCCGGAACATCTTAGAGCAAGGCGGAAGACCTCTAAAGTAAAATATATATAAAGTAAGATGTGATGAGATGGAATAATGGTGATATTTACAGAATTAGTTCATTTTTTAAAAATCCAGTTCCAAACCGGAATCGATATTTTGAGTAATGCCACAAACAATTTTAAGATGGTATTCGATATTAAAAAAACAGCTTTCGATGGCTTAGCCATCATAAACCCCATCTTAGCTGCTTTTTTAATAAATAATATTGTTGGCAATGATGTCGATTTCATTCGAAATGCCAACGAAAACTCACCACAATACCTGTAGTTATGTACTACTATTACAGACCGTTTGTCTCGGTCTGTGATAGTAGAATAGCATCTCTAGTTTGATATCTGTGGAAAAATAGATGTGACGAAAGCATAATCCGACTGTCGGGCTTGCCTATCTCGCAAGTCCAGCCTGCTCCGCCGGGGCTGGCCGCCCGCCGTCTGGGCAGGCCGTGCTTTGCAGCGCAGTTCCGTGTGGCCGCAGTAGTGCAATGCCGCCACACTTCCCTGCTCTGTAGCCATCCCTATCCTTTCGGACATCTATGGCTTATCTGTAAAATGAGAAAAAGAACATGGTCAGGAAAGACAATAGCCGTTCGGCGCGCTTTTGGCGTTGTTTACCGCAATTTTCATGCAAGTATTGGCGTCTCGCCTATTGTAGCATATCTCTCGGGCGATTGTACGTGGCCGTGGGATCCGGCTCGTACAAAGATAAATGTATTATAATGTTATTCTTTGACGCATTTATTTTTGAAAATAAATTTTTAGCTAAGTTTTTAAAGTGCTCTTCGAGGAGCGGTAGTTTTCATGCAGCGTGTAAATCTGCGATTCTAATATACATCGGCGCACACAGTATTCTACGAAGGCACGCATTTTGAACTACTTGCAACTTGTTTAAGTGTGCATGCGCCGCTATTCCCCAACTTGGGCAGGCGTAGTCCATAATGGGCCTAATCATGGCTTTATATATAAGCAGAGCATTCGCTGTGGACAGTTTGCTTCGCTTATGTAATAAGCTTCGCAACATGCCCAGGCGTTGCCAGGCTTTGCTAGAGACCGCGTTCGCGTGTTCGCGGAAAGTTAAAGCGCGATCGAGCGTGATGCTGAGGTACTTTGTGCTGGCGCGCCATTCAATGTTTGAATTGCATAGCGCGAGCGGCCGCGGCTGGTCGTATTTGTATCGACGTGTGAAGAGCACTGCCGTGCTCTTTTCCACGTTGACTTTGATACGCCAGCGCTGCATCCACTCCTGGATCTGTAACAAATGTTCATCCAAATATTTAACAAGCAGATCGATTCTTTTGGACGTGACAATTACTGCCGTGTCGTCTGCATACATGGCGAGCTCGGTTTGGATCGAGGTAGGCATATCGCGCACGTACAGGCAGTAGAGCACAGGGGAGATGATGCTCCCCTGAGGCACGCCCGCCCGTATGCGGTGAGTGGTAGATTTAGCGTGCAGAACCGTCACTTGGAACGATCTGTTCGCGAGGAAGGAGTGTACTAGGGGTACAATATAGGAGGGGAAGTTGGCTTCGATGAGTTTGGCGACGAGGCCGTCGTGCCAGACCTTATCAAAGGCGCTGGCGACGTCCAGGAAGACTCCGCCAGTGAATCGCCGCTCGTTAAAGTTGCGCTGAATTCTGTCAAGTATGCGCACTAGCTGGTGGGTGGTGCTGTGGTGCGCTCTAAAACCAAATTGCTCATTATTAATCAGGCCGTACTTTTGTGTAAATTTTAAAATTATCTTAAGGAGAATTTTCTCAAAGAGTTTGCCGAGCATGTTTAGAAGACTGATTGGTCTGTACGACTGCGGCAAGCTCTTATTCTTTCCGGATTTGGGAAAGTTTAGCACGTGCGCGTGTTTCCATTGCGCCAGAAATAGCTGAAAGATGAAAATTGCGTTAAACAAGCACACAATGTAGTTTATGGCACTTTGCGGAAGCCTTTTGAGAACTTCGTTTCTTATCCCGTCTGGTCCTGGGGCTTTTCCGCTCCGTAAGGCTGCGATGGCGTCGGTTACTTGGGCGACGTCCGTTAGCTCCGGCTTGTCGGCGGGGGCGTGCAGGGCCGCTGCGATCGTGCAATGCACGCTTTCTGCGTGCTCCGCAGGCGGCTGCTCCTCTACCGGCTGGAATTGCGATTCGAGGGAGTCAGCGAAAAGCTCCGCTTTCTCCTCGTTCGCCTCCACGTTGTCGCCGTTCGCGTTGCGCAGCGGCGGGACTGAAACAGAAGATTTTGTTAAGGCTCGCGTTAATTGCCGTAGTGAGCTATTCTCCGGCTTTAGCTTTTTCAGTAGGTTTTCCCACTTAGAGTTTCTATATTCAGTTAAGGCGTCGTCTACACGCTTGTCGTCGCAAGCTTGTCTGCCGGGTGTCGCGTGCGCTGCCATTCCCGTCGCGCCATGTTTTTGCGCTGGATCAGCGCGATTATTCTTGGGGGGAGTTTCGCAGCTCGCTGCTCGTTTCGCCCGGCGAAGGCGGCCGCACTCAGGCTATCTGCGATTGCCTCCGCAAGCTGCTTTGCTCCTGGCTCGATCTGCTGCGGGTCTGAGATGGGCTCTGCTTCCGGGAGACGTTTCTCCAGTTCTTTCTGAAACAAAGGCCAATTAGTGCGTTTGCGGGCGGGTGGAAGCGCAAGAGAAGTTTGCAGGTCGCTGCGCCCTATTTCGGCAATGACTGGGAGGTGATCAGAGGAGAGCTCGCAAGCTGTGGTGAGGTGAATAGGGGTGCCAAGATCGCGGATGACGGCGATGTCCAAAACGTCCGGTCGTCCTGCGTTGACAGGGAAGTGCGTTGGTTGCATCGGGCCTATCACCTCGTAGCCGTGCGTTTCCGCGTAGTTTTTCAGTTGTCGGCCACGAGGCGAGGTGATGCGGGAATTCCAAGACGGGTGTTTCGCGTTGAAATCACCCGCCAGAAGGGTAGGGATGCGGGCGAGCGGCTCCAGAAGAGCGTCGAGATCTCTCTGTTCTAGAGACGCACTTTTCGCCGGTGGGAGGTAGGCCGAGATGATGCGCAGCGGGCCCTTTTTCGTTCGGACCGCAACCGCCGTGGCCTCGGTGTACTGAAACGGCGGCAAAGCTGATTCATGATGGGCTACCAAACTAGAGATGCTATATTACTATTACAGGCCGAGGTAAACAGTCTGTAATAGTAGTACATAACTATCTTTTTCAAATATTTCCGTCTTCCTTCGAATACCATCTTAAAATTTTTTACTCAAAATATCGATTCCGATTTGGAGTTGTTTTTAAAAAAAAGAAACTAATTGTGTAAATATCAGCATTATTCCATCTTCTCACATCTTATTTTAGATATATTTTACTACTAAGGTCTTGTTATCATTCCACCTTGCTCTAAGATCTTCCGTTGTCAAATACCGGAAATAATGAGCGTAGTATACGCACGAGCTGTTTTATCAACTCGATTTTTGATCTCAAAAAGACGTTTATCTGCTTTAAAGAGTTCATCTGGTGAATATCTAAATAATATAAAATATAATAACAAATACATTTATTATTTACATAAGTATATGTATACAGAAATATACACCTCCCGAAAAATAATCTGCTGGATCTGCTCCTGCTGTGACACCTCTCCTAACTCCGTAAGCGGAAGGCGATAACACAGAGACCCTCGTATGTCATCGGAAGCGACCGCAGGTCCTGCACAAATCTGGCGTCTCCCACGGCAAATCGGAATCGATATTGTGAGTAAATATTTTTAAGATGGTATTCGAAGGAAGACGGAAATATGTGAAAAAGATAGTTATGTACTACTATTACAGACTGTTTACCTCGGCCTGTAATAGTAGTATAGCATCTCTAGTTTGGTATCTGTGGAAAAATAGATTGAGATGCAAAGTGACGAACGCTTAAACCGACTGTCAGGCTAGCGTATCCCGCAACTCCCGCCTGCTCTGCCGGGGCTGGCCGCACGCCGTCTGGCCTGGTCGTGCCGCCGCGCCGACAGAGGGCCCACAACAATCGGGTGGGCCACGCCACGGCGCGGAAGGGGAAGGGGGGGAGGTGTTTTCGTAAATTTCACTTTACGACGCTCCTATTCGTCTGATTTGCATGATTGTCACGGCGTTGGATTCAGGAAGCATGTCGCCATCGCGCTATAAGCCCACATTTTTTAATTTGTTCTCGGAAGTTTGAGAACTAATTTCGAATTCGCGTTTTTGCCTGATTTTTGGAAAAAGGTCATCGTAGCGTAAATTCTATTTTAAAAAGGCGTCAAATGCCGTTTACAGATCGAAAATCTAACCATTGGTTCAGACGTTATCGGTAAAGTAAATTTTACTTATTTTGGTGCTGCCACGTGGTGGCTACAAATTGTACTAATGTCGGGACATTTAGCCTTAATAGGCTGAGTTATGTATTCGAAGTGAAAGTCTTACTTCATTGGGTGAAAGGGATATTCGAATTAAGTGATGATTCATTTTGTATTTACTTTTGTGAACAAGACACTGCTAGTGATTTCAAAAGAACGTGAATTAAATGATACTTACTAGGATTGCAGCAAGAATGAATTTGTATCATGCGTTGTAATAATATTTGTATATTAGGTTATTTGCAATGTTGCAATTGGCTTCCAAAGCAGCGTAAGGTAATGTAAATTAATTTTAAAATTCCCTTAAAAGCTTATGTCGAACAAGATAATCAATGATTTTGTTTTATATCATTGGCTAAAATAATATTAATTCAAATTCCAATGTTGTTAAGATTATTTGATTGCAAATAGGTAGTTTTACATTATTCTCTAATTTATTGAAATATATTTAAAATTAGGTTTGAAATGTCATTGGTGGCAGTTAGAAATTGTAGAATTGATTATTGCAGTATTCTCATATTATTATTATCATATTATTTACTATACCGAGCAATAACAAGCATTATTCTCATATTATTTACCTCTGTTTTAAATTGAGGCTAAAGCCTGCCATGTTCTGTAAATATTTGAACCAAATATATTACTTTTCAGGTTGTTTTTGGCATGGATGATGGAAATTGGTTTATTGATGCAGATAATCATGGATATTGTGAATTCCAAATGCCTATTCCATGTCAAGAAAAACGATCCAGAATAGTCTGTATTTAAAAAAAATAACTTACCTGGAGAATGTCCAAATTTAAAATCATTTTAGAAAAGGCTGTTAATTTGGTAAGAAAACTTATTTAACTCATCCAATAAAAATGAAAACCAATCAAAGAAATAAACAAAAAAGTGAATTTGAAAATAATTTTCATCTAAATTTGTAGCCATAATTTAAGAAAATCTTGGTGTTTTTATGCATAAAAAATAATTAAATTTGTATTTATTGAGATCAGTAATAAAATTTACTAATTGTATGCATTTATGAATCAATTTTAAAGTAGCTTTAAGTTATAACTGGTGTCCCTAAGCATGTGCGTAGTCTCCTTACATGTTCAATCCACCCAATCACATTAATGATTAAGTGTATACATCTATGTTGCATTATAATTTGTTTGCAATCAAGTTTATGTCAATATATTCCATTTATTGTGAATTATGTTATAGTTTACACATTTTACTTCAATAAATAAATATTTCAAAGTTAAATTCTAATTTTATTTCTAGGTACATGCTGTTAGTAGTGTGTGTGTGTGTGTGTGTATATATATATATATATATATATATATATATATATATATATATATATATATATATATATATATGTATATAATTACTTTTTACCACTTTTTCAAATTTGTCCGAAAGTATGAAAACATTTTTAAAATTAGATTCAGCTATTTTACATTTTGTCTTCTAGATAGAATTCACTTCGGGATTCTTTTCCTATGTAAAATATATATAATATATATGTAAACTTGTTTTATTTCACAGTAATGCAGGTATTATTGATGTATACCTACCCTAATAACAATCAGACTGCAAAAATTAATATCTATTGATGTGTTTCGTGTAATTTATTGTGAAATTAAATTATATCAAAAAGCGTCATTTGTATGAAATTTCCAGTTTTTTCGTTGTCTGGTCGTGTAGGTAAATGGAGTAAGGAGTAATAATTTGATTTATGACAGCGCGCAATTTATGACATTTGACTACAACGCGCAATTTTACCACTTTCAAATTTGTCCGAAAGTATGAAAACATTTTTAAAATTAGATTCAGCTATTTTACTTAGGAAAAGAGAATCCCGAAGTGAATTCTATCAAGAAGACAAATATCGTTTTGGTTTCAAAAATCGAGTCGTAGGATAAAAGAGATCGTGCGTAATATATGTTCATTCTTTCCGGTAGTGGAATGACAACGGAAGATCTTAGAGGTAAAATAAGATGTGAGGCGATGGAATATTGGTGATATTTACGCAATTGGTTCAATTTTCTTTTTAAAATCAGTTCAAAATCGGAATCGATATTTTGAGTATTTCCTCAATTTTATGACGGTATTCAAAGAAAGACTGAAATATGTGAACTATATAAATAGTTTTATACTACTACATGATACGAGACTATTTGCTTTTGTTACAGCATCACTAGTTTGATATGTGGGGGGAAAATATATTGAGATGTAAGGAGACGAAATCATAAACCAACTGCATGGTCTCGCGAATTAGGCCTCCTCTGCCGGGAGTCCCGGCCCGGGACTGGCCGCACAGTGGTCGATTTCCTTCATCTAGCGGTAATAAAACGTTATTAAAACAACGGTAAAGCGGACGGTGTTGAAAATGGTCAGAATTATTCCTTGTGCTCTTTTACATTATATTGTAATGTGGGAACGAAATATAATAATAAATTCATTGCCGTCGAGTCTTGATAAGAATTGCCAGGTTATCAATGTTGGAACAACTTAAGAGATACTACGTGCAATTGCTTACTCCTACTAACGGTTCATGAGACACCAACTCAAAATGAAATATTCTGATTCTAATTCATACCTAACAGTGCAAATAAAAATATATAAAGAGTAATAACGAAGAAAAATTACAATAGACATGAATCGCTCTCTGAATTTGCTACTCTACCTTCACGTAGCACATCACCTCCAGGAACATACACTACTTCAAAACAGTTTTCTTAGTTGATAGTGGCCGGATGCTTGTTATTACCGAGTCAGAAGAAATCAATAGGAAATGAAGCAGATTATTTGCTACATACTCTAGATGATTTTCGAGTATTTCTTTCTCGACATGACTTTTGTCGACAAGTCTTTGTGTTGGGCTTCCTGCGAGTCTTCGGACAGTTGTCCTATTGGGAAAAGCATTTCATGAATGACATCAACGCCTTGAATTAATATTTTGTGCACTGTTACAGACGTGAAATACTCGTCCGTATTAACTGACAAACTTTTGCTGTTTCAAATGCGTTTTTTCTGAAAGCTTCCGTAGTCACATCCTATCCACTCCTGAATACTTGTAAAACACCAGAGAAGCGGCGAATGATACTTCCATCTATCCACTAACAAGCTGACTGATTAATGATAAAAATTTACATTACAAGGCAAGAAAGGGGAAGTTTCCATGATGAGATAGGAGTTTGCCCAAGAAGGCCAGGAATTCCATTGCGTCATAGAAAAGAACTTTTACTATATGATGCACAATGTTTTATTTGAGGCCTCAATTCAACAATTTTCCGCATGATATGCAAATTTCATTGTTAATCACATGAACATGGTTAACAGTTGAATGTAGTGTAGTGAATAGCACTAATAACATTATTGGCAGTGTACACAAAGTACCTTGAACGTTGCCAGGTTGAACTTGTGCCCACATACTGTGTATGTATATGTGTGTGTGTGTGTATATACATACATATATATATTTAATATTTCAAAAATACTTGGGGAAGGGATCAGAACTGAAATTGCCTTCCCTGCCCCACATTCTTTCTGGATCCACCCACTAGAAACTTGTTAAATATTAATTTGTGATATTTATTAAAGTGAAAGACTTTCTCTATAGGTGAAATGTTCTATTATAATAGTCTCGAGAAAGATACAAAATAGAATAACATAAAAAATTAAACAGATTCTTTCTTCATAATTATTTCCTCACTGATCCTATGAACCTTATCCTTCCTAGCACATACATTTTTTTATGAATTTGGCCTAAAATTTAGAGTTCAGTTTGTTTGGTAATCAAACAAATATGAAGTGTAAGTGTCTCTAACATACTAGTTATCTATAAAGTAACATTCAGTTGAGAATTATTATTACTACTGTGAATTCACAACATGAATTTTGAAGCATTCTCAACAAGGACATGAATCTTAAATTTCACTGCTAGACTTTAAAATTGATAACGAAAAAATGTATTATTGCCTAAGTTTCGGCCATGTGGTTGTGGCCTTTATGAGGACTTTGTCCTCATACTCTAAAAGACACACAAGTATAAAACAACTTCAACATAATGTACATAACACATATAGCTTACTTACTGTAGGTGTAGAATAAAAAGCATAGCATCAGCTGAGCTCAGTCACAAGTGGGTCATTTGAAAATAACATTGCCACCCACATTACAAATAATCTTGAGAGGTGTCACTGTGTCTAAGAGAGCAACAGACTGTTGCATTTTGAAGTTTTTGATGTAGCATGTGATGATGATGTGTGATGATGTACATGCGTGTGTACATGTGTGATGATGATGTACAAGCAGCATGACCGTCCAGGAAAGCTTATTAAATGAACTACTTTTCACTATGAACAGCTGAGCTTACTTTTTACATCTACAGTGAGCAAGTTGATTTTTATACACAATATGTAGAGGTTGTTTTGTACTTGTGTAGATACCAAACAAAATTTATAATATGAAACGCCAAATTACGTACATAGACATGTAATGAAACAAGAGAAAATATGTAATATTCAAATACACTAATTATAAAATACAATATTACATTTATCAAAAATTTCCTACTACTATTCAGGACTGTAGTTTAGCAGCCAGACTAGACCCAACAGAAGCCCTTGTATTAACTGGCAAAATCTACAACCAGCAAACCATCAATGCAGCATGTAGCATTCTCTTCAAGTTTCACCTTGGAGTTTGCCAAAGACCACAAAACCCATTGTCTGCTAATTTTCACCTATAAGTGTGAAAAGTATCTGTCACTTAAGTGCACTTCCAGCCACTGAGATAACTAAATCAAGTGCGCCGGACTATAAGAACATCCGAACTGTGACTTAACACAGCGCATCTCGATTCAACAGCACTCAGTAATAATGTAGCAAAACATTCTGATTATTTTGAAAATACTTTTCATAAAAAAAATATGTATAACAAAGAACAACTTGATAATATTAAGAGAAAATAGAAAAATAATAGTATTACATATGTAAAAATGTGTACCTAAAAGTTGGATATTGTGTTAGGATGGCAATGATTCACCAAGATTACAGTTTTGAGAACGAGATGTAGAAAGTTAAGAATACATGTAATTGCATAAAGATCCAATTTTTACTAATGACTTTTAAATATTATTAGGATAACCTACAAAATCCTGTTGCAGGCCACACAAGGCTGAAGCGTAAACAATTAATACATTTTTGCAAGTGTCAAATTTTAAATTTAATTATTTTGTACCTGTATAACATGAAATGACGGAGGTTTTGCTGTATTAACACAAGAAATGCTGAGAAAATTGCTCTTCTACAGCGATCATATGGCTATAAAAATATGAGATGAGTCGGCAAAGAGAAATTAATGCAGAGAGCAAAAAACTAGTGCATTAATAATGCAGAAAAGAGTTAAAACATCAATTGAAATGCAGTTGAAAAGTTTGCCTGGTTCAAGAACTGCAAGAGAGCTGTCATGAATTCATGTGTTCAGAGAAAAGTTGACTTAACTGTTCAGCACGGAGGTTTTTCTCACACTTAGGCCCGTTCCCTATTTGCAGATGAAAAACATCTGTGTGCAGAGACCATATCTCTGTGTTGAAGGGTTAAAAGTTTTGATAATACAAGAGATATAACAAACAACTAGAATTTAGTTTAATAAAATGTTTACTGGCTAACACTTTCGAGAGTTAAATTATGTTGTCTTTGTATTTTTGTTGTAAAGCTTATATTGTGAGTGTGTATATATGTACTGGTTGCCCGGGGATGAAATGTCCAAAATATGCTCTTAAGACAATTTTAAGCACATTTTTTCTAATAAACTACTTGGATATTCTGATTGTCTAAGCCATTATAAGCACTCAAAGGTTTGTTTGAAAAAATACTCGAGGTAAAAATTTGCATTGCAAAAGCCTAGAAACACATAAATTACTTATTATTTACAAAAGAAATGAAAATATTTGTTCAGAAACAACTATTTACCATGAAATAAAAGCAGACAAACTGTATAATTTTTTCTTTCTAAATGAATAAAATATATTGATTTCTTTTGTAAATACAAAACAATTTACAGATTTTTGGAGTGTTTCTATACTTTTGCAATGCAAATGTTTGCCTAGAAAAAAGTTTTTCAAACCAACTTTTGAGTGGTTACTGCGGCCATTCAGAATATCCCAGTAATTTATTAGACAAAATATGCTTAAAAACGTTTCCTCCCCAGACACCTGTGTATATATAACTACTTCATTACCCAGAACAGTAAATATGTAATTTTTTGATCTTCAAATTTCCGTTCATGTTTAACAGAAATTCACTTAATTCAATCAGAAAAGTCAATACAACATCATCATTATTACAAGAAATGCAAGAACCAGTAAAAAAACACACACACACACAAACATTTACATTCTGGTTATATTCTAAATAACAGCAAAAAGAGATACATAGGTTTGTTTAAATTCATGTCATTCACAAGTTCTGTAAGCCAAAGGGAATAAAAGTACCAAAATATTTTTAATACTCTATATTTACACCATAATATAAATTTTTCTATACATACTTGCTTTTGCTACTATTATGCAGATATTGCATAGAATACTCATTCTTTCCAATGATCACATTTCACAAGTAAGCACACTAGTTGGTCCAATAGTTGCTGCTTATTCAAAACATTCCACCCTACACCAGCAGTGCAGCGATCTTCCACACAATACCTCAACATAATGCACTTAATATGACTTACTACTAACTAAAAATAGTATCAAATCTGACAATCCTACAATATTCACTGAAATCTTTGCACATGAACATCTTCATTAAGAGCACAGTATCTTGTAAACCTCTTTATGCCATAATTTGTACTTCCATTAAAAACGCCCTGTTGTTTAACACCACAAGGTACAAACTATTTTTAAAAACAGATGTTAAAACCAACCCATGAAAGGGCACATCCAGCTCTTTGTAAAGGTAACTCCAGCAATTGCAAGTTAATGCAATGCATTCACTAAACATAAGAATAATTCATATTTTAAAAAATACACTATCCTGTATTGGCCATCAACATGAGTAGTTCTTGGAATGGACAGATAGAGGGGAAGGTGTACATATATGCCCCCACACACACAATCTCTTAGCTTTTCTCTTTGGATGCCATAGAATTCAGTCTCAATAACCTTCCGAACTATACTGCCTTCAGTAACGGAGACAGAACAGGGAGTCCAATACACCCTTTTTCACCAGGGACATCGCCGTAAGACTTGTCCAGATGCCTGGCATTGCAAACTCAATGACTGGTCTCTCCCAGAGTTTGTCTCCAAGTCGCATTGAAAGGGATCTTCAAAATGCTGACCTTGGTGTTTGGAAGGCTTGTCGCCAGAAGTTTCTGCAGCTGCGATAAAGGCAGAATATCCACCTGTGGTGATGGTTTAGATGTATCATCCTCTTCAGGTTTCACATCATTACCAGCCCCCAAGACATCCCTTCCAGGTACTGGTCGGAGAATGGGAATACTGTCGCTCGTTCCAGACTTCTTCCCGGAGGGTAGTTGCTGCAATGGATTCTTCCCACCCACATCACCGCCAGGGCCTACAGGTGCTCCCTTTGGGGCTCCTCCTTTCTGTCCCTCACACTGATCCACAAACAGTTCGGTGACATGCAGCAGCTCATGTGTTACGCCCCAAACAAACTGTACAAGGCTTTCAGAAAGTTTTGTCACCCCACCCAGCACCATGTGGTTTGTAGTAGCAGACTGTGTCAAATACGTCGGGATGAGAAGTAACCGTTTGATGTTAGTGCACTGGGCAAGAGCTTTATCAAAGCCTGGTTTGATGTCAAAATTGACCAGTTCCAAGTGAGTTAACAGAGGCAGTGTATGTAGTCCATTCAAAATAACAAAGGTGGGGCACTTCATTTGGCCTGTTTCTAAACGAAGACGAGTCAGTTTCTTGAGGCAGGGAAGACACTCTGAGCCAAAAGCCTCATTGAAGTCATTGCATTCTCCTAATTCAAGTGACTCCAGTTGTGTCAAAGATTTTAGAGTTTCAGGGTTGGCTTTGCCTAGATCCTTTATTGTAGTCAATGACTGAAACACAAAAAAAGTTCATGAAATATAATTTTTTGTAGAACATCAGATCATATTAACACTTCAATACATGTAATTCATAATTAAACTTTAATGGAATGTACTATATCTAATAAATTGTTGAAAGAGATTAATCACACATGGCTTATTGAAGGAAAGAGTAAAAACAAAATTTGGACAACAACAATTTGAAATCATAAGACTGCAAAAGTTCTTTTCTGAAAAGAAGAATTTGTATCTTTAAAAACTTCTTCTTCTTTGGTCCTATCTTCCATATACGGAAGTTAGGTGACCCATAACGGATTTTCTTGGGATAAATTATTCAGGGTGGTTTCCCGTTGCCTTCCCTGATATGATGATGATAATGATGATGATGATGATGATAGGGGGTGAAAGGACGAACACAATACAACCATGCCCGAGGTGGGACTCGAACCCGCGATCTTTCGGTACGAGATCGCTACGGCACTACTGCCTTAGCGATCTCGGCCACCGGATCGGCATTTAAAAATTTCAGTACCCTGTAAATCACTGACAAAGGAAATGTACCATATATGTTACATTGAAATTGCTACAAAAGCATGGTGAACATTAACTTTTTCAAAATTGGGTTATTACCAGGTGTCTCAGAGTAGTCATTTTGGTGAGCACATCTAGGGGTGACTTCAGTTTCACACCATTTACTGCTATACCCTTCAGACGCAGTTCTTCAATTTGTGTTAAAAACTTCAATGATTTCAGATCCAAATTTGAGTCACTAAAAGAAAAAACAATCACAATTCGAATTATTAAAATTTAAATAATCAATATACCTTTTCATCAAATAACAAATACTTAGCTAGAAATAGCACAAAAGACTACACTACAAAAAAGAAAAACCTAAGGAGCATTGCTTAAGATAAAACCAGCAGAATAATTAAGGGAGCAATATTTTTTGGCAGAAAAACATATTGAGGATACCAGATACCAAAAAGTGGATAAATCCTATTCCTGAACATAGTAAATTAATTAACCAGGTTTTGTAATACCAAAAACGTGTTTCTGTGGACAACAAAAGCATCTACTAAACGCCCCCCCCCCCTTTAAAAATTTTCAAATCAATCTCCCTGCACGTGATGCTCTATGAATTTTAAATAAATATTTTAATTTTAATGGATTCCTTATATGAAGCCTCAAGGAAAATTATCAATTTTTTGTTTCAAAAATGCTCCAAACTTTTGGATAGCACTTATCTCTGTGAGGACAAAGTCTGCTTTGGCACATCCAATTTCTTTAAACTGTAGAACACTAATAGATTTTGGTCAATTGTTCCTTATGAATGGCACAAAACCACTTTCCTTAGCATATTAGATATAAAGGAAATTGCAACTTGTTTCCTTCTGTAATTCTTCTGACATCTTGTATAAAATGTTTTTTCAACAAAGTGCAGAAGATCCAAATTTGCAACTTTAAAAAGTTCAAAGGAAGTAATGAAAATCAAAACCATTCATTACAAGTATGTATGTTTATATAATAATAATAATAATAAAAGCTCTTAACATACCTAGAAATGTTACGAGTGTTATGGCTGCAGAGGCCAAAAGTTAAAAATCAAGGTGGAGTGTAGCGGAACCAAGGTTTGTAATTTGAAAGAGGCAGTAATAACACTAACGTTTCGTGGTATGTTCAGAATTTTATCAGCCACTGTCCCTGTTTTGCATAAATCTCACGATTTATGCAAAAATTTAAGACATTACTGCAATTATGTTTACAAATAATTTGATGCTGTTGAATGCCAAATAGGTGTTGCTAGTGATATACCAGTATCTTGTGATTTGAGAATATGTAAACAATATTCGTATCTTGTGATTTGAGAAAACATGGATGCAAATAATTCTCCTGAACCTAAAAATATTTAAAGAAATGACTTTCGATGAGGATGTGGGCATGTTGACTTCCAATGGTGACACCTTCAGATCGTCAGTAAATATGATTGCCAGAGGTGTTTTTTAATTTGGTAGAATGCCAGGAAAATGAGGTTAATTTACCTAATACACATCTTAAAAGCACTATTAATATTACAATTAACAATACTTATCCCCAAAAGTAATACGAATTACTTTTATTAGAGTTTGATTTGTTCTAAACATTGCACTTCTTTTTTCTTAATTTCATTTGACTTAATAATTATTTGACTTGCGATGAAACAATGATTGTTTATTGATGTTGCTAAAGACGGTAAAGTTCTTACCCTATAGGTAGCAAGTACAAGTGCACTTAACAAATGTGTAAGGGTTGCATGTTAACATGGGTTAAAGACGCATATGACCGTTTAAAGAGTTACAATTTTGGACATTCAAAAGTTTTAATGAAAATTATACGTACATCGTATTTTTTAAGCATATTTTCCTCAATTCAAGCAAGAAAAAAGAGGGAGAGAGAAGAGGGAGGGAGGGTGAGAGAAGAGGGAGGGAGAGAGAGAAGAGGGAGGGAGGGTGAGAGAAGAGGGAGGGAGAGAGAGAAGAGTGAGGGAGAGAGAGAAGAGGGAGGGAGGGAGTGAGGGAGAGAGAGAAGAGGGAGGGAGTGAGGGAGGGAGTGAAGGAGAGAGAGAAGAGGGAGGGAGTGAGTGAGGGAGAGAGAGAAGAGGGAGGGAGTGAGGGAGAGAGAAGAGGGAGGGAGTGAGGGAGAGAGAGAAGAGGGAGGGAGTGAGGGAGAGAGAAGAGGGAGGGGGAGAGAGAGAGAAGAGGGAGGGAGGGAGAGAGAGAGAAGAGGGAGGGGGAGAGAGAGAAGAGGGAGGGGGAGAGAGAGAAGAGGGAGGGGGAGAGAGAGAAGAGGGAGGGGGAGAGAGAGAAGAGGGAGGGAAAGAGAGAGAGAAATAAATTTAAATCTGGTTCAGGTAGTTTTGGGTAACTGACTGAAAGTTACTCCAAAACTAACCACATTTTGAAAAATCTGTACCTGATGTACTAGTCATAGTCTAGTATAATCACATGCCAGTGCCATTCCAGTAAATGGAGAAAATCAATGTGGAGCCAACAGTAGAGCCAAGAGCCCAATAACTCAGACCACATGTATTGAACATATTGAACATTTTCACAACTTAAATTATAAGGATTTCTGTTTCTCAGGAGCAACAATACATATGTTTTCAAAATATTATGTTCTTGCAATCCTTTCTGCGGACACACAAGATGGTCATACCCTTCTTTTTGAACTATTGCTTAAACATTTATCATGTTCAATTGTTTGTTACATTGACATACGTTACATAGATTAACTTCAATTTTTCCTTTGTTTCAAACAATTAGGACAGTACCACATATTTCCATCACATTGTCAATCATGTTTGCTGTCTTTCAAAAATAAATATTCAATGATTTTGTAAGAATTGTTGCCACAATTCCATCACAAGATGTATGCAGATGACATAAGATCAATGCACCGCAGTGAATGTGAAATAAAAATTTGTGGTAATCATTCTAATTTATCTGTTGTTAAGTTAAACTAATTTTAGGAACACATTTCATCAATTATGCATAGATTTTTCCAGTTTTGTTATTAGGCCACACGAGGTATTTGTTTTAAATGACATAATTTCCAAGATGCAATGGGTCTCAATTTTTGGCAACATTTTTATCAGGCAAGCTAATCATTGTTTTAGGAAACAAAAGAAATATTAGATCATATCAATGATAAGTGGGATATTTCTGACCTCGCGAATGATGACAATAATATGACTTATATTACTCCTTTCATGCCTGTTCCCCAGGATAGTGAAGAATTCGAACAAATTTGAACAATGAGGATGAAATTGAAAACTTAAAAACCATTATCAATCATTTGGTAGTAAACAACTTTTTTGAACCTCCTCTTCCAGCACAAGTCTTTCATACAGAAATGCTACCATCATCGTTCAGGTTTCTCAGGCATGTAAGAAATGAAATTGTTGCCGAAAAACACCAGTGTCTCTAGCTGAAATCCATAACTATCTCCGTGAAGTCATGGAAGTTAAGCAATTAAAGACATAGAAAGTTCCTGGTTGGGTGACTGGGAACCCCAGAATCGAACGGTGCTGAGCTTCTGGACAAAAGGATGAAAGGCAATTACTGGCTAGATTAAAGCAGGATTACTCCAAAATCCTCAAAGCCAGTACATAGTTACGTAGTACAAATTGTAACACAACTTTAAAAACAACAATAACTTGACTTCTTGGATTTTACAATCGCAGTAGCACACGCAATAGTGAATTTAGTTCCAGATACAGAAGACTATGATGATTGCAATAATATATTTGGGAGTGGGTTTTCAATAACAAAGGCTGTAATTCCTTTGCCTGACAACAGTCTCTGTGTAAAAGAATAGTGGACCCTTTGCCTGAACTACCAAACAATGTAAAGCCATCTCATTGCCGATAGAAGGGTGCAACAGCCCCAAGTCGCTTCGTTTATTAATAGTTAGTTGCAAAGCGTTTCTGTGCATGGAAATAAAAATGCTTAAAACTTTTTCATAAAAAATAGTTACTTTTATAAATAGCACATATGTTTTAATTTTATAAATGTAAATTTTAGATAATTCTTTGCAAGTTTCCTAATTTGTATTTTAAAGAAATAAACATTGTGGATTGTTTTATACACATCTGTTAAATATGAACAGAAAGATGAAACTACCACACTGGGTTAAGAAAGTTTTATATGATGACACACTCTCTCTGTAGCCAAGTGGTACAGGACTGTTACAAGTCTAATTTTATAAAATAAGTTTTAATAAGACACTTAGTGGGACTATAAAAGCACACTGACAAAATTGACAAAAAGACCACACATGCACAACTACATTTCCGTTAAAATCTCACCATTTGTTGGTTTTTGTAGCAATAAAATACTTACTTCATACTTGAGAGAATGTAACAATTGCAAGTTCCCTTACACAATAAAGACCTTTCAGCATTTTAAATGAAGTTAAAAATAGTTGAATAGTAAGCACTGTGATTAAAAAATGCTGAGTGAGGAGAAATGAATTTACTGAAGCATTTCTATGAAGAAGAGTTTTTTTAAAAAGTAATTCTAATTACTTGAGAAAGTAGATTTAATAACTATGTTCACTCTAACATTTCTTATAATCAATCCCAAACAATTATAAAAATGTTCCAAAATTATTAAGGTTTAATAAAAACTAATAATACGATTACATTTTTATATTCAAAGGGGCTACAATCTGGCCTAACAATTTCCACTTTCTTCTCACATTTAGTAATTGGTTCTAGGTCAGTTTTGTCATTTGAACCGGCCCAAATAATATCTTGGTTTCCTTAAAATTGGAAAAAAGTTTTAAGTGTCTCCTCCCAATTATTCTTTAGAACTACCAAGACAATGTGCACTTGTGAGTTCACTTGTCTATGCCTTGGAGTGACACAATTTTTCTACCGTATTGGCTCTACATGTTGACGGGGCATTTGAAATCACAATTGATGGGATCATCTTGCAATGAAAGCAAGTGTTCATATCAGAATCTTGGCAATGCAGCACAATCTATTAGCAATTTACGAGCCTGAGCATTGAAAAAGTGGAAGACTTAATCATCACCTATAACATTAAGCAACAAATATAAAGAAAATGAAGGTTTTCAAAATATTAAATTTTAAACCAATGAAAAGAAGGATCTCCTTTTATCAGTATAAAAATATTACAATGTTTTGTTTTATTTCATACAACCATAATGCTTTTTTTATTGTATAAAACGAAACCTTGGCCCTTCAAACCAATTCAATTATTAGCCCTCTCCTTGTTCACCTAGTCATTTCATGGGTCTCATCCACAAAGCAGGTGGCGACAGGGGGCAAAGGACTTTTTATCATAATGTCATTAGAAAGAACAGTAATCACTAGAATACTCGCTTATGAAACTGCTCAATGTCATAAACATTAAGAACTAAATTTTAAGTATGCTAAAAAACTGGATAAACTTTTACAGTTTCAAGTTAAGCTTTGAATTAGACTTATTTTTTGTTATGTTCATACTTTATCATTACAATGAGTAGAATTTTATAATTTTTGTTTTTAAATTATGTGGCATACAATATTTTGCCTGAATATTACAAATTATTGGTATACACTTTTTTATAAAATTAGGAAAGAAAATATTATTATTTAAAAAAAATACATTTTGTAAGAAGGTGTATTATTAGACAACCATTCTAATCTATTATCTATTCTACAATATAATCTAATAGTGTCAAAATCTCAATTTCATAAATTATGTGGGTTAGCACATTTTGCAATTTCATGAGTGAATAGGGTAACCCATGCTGTCCATTATTCCTGATCAGAACCCTTCTGGATGGTGTACTGAAACAACACGTACCTCAAGAAAAGTGCAGTGAGATTGGTCAGCTGGGGACACTGGGCAGCCACACGTTCTACCACAGAGCTTGGACATCGGCACAGGTCCAAATGATGAAGGGAAGATATTTGCCCAATTGCAGTGCAGAACTGATTCCAAACCTCTTGAGTCCTTGACGGGTCAAGGAGCATTTTGCGCAGATCTAAATGTTGGGTGCCCTGTTTGCTAAGTGCTGCAGCACAACCATCCCAATCTAATACTTGGGAATTCTTCATTCGAACAGTTTTCCACTGAAATGGAAACCACTTATAACTTACAAATATTTACAAGGATTAATCACAGAAGGACCAAATAGAATAGGTAGCTTAAAAACTATTTTAAACTAGCATTAATGAAAGAAAGATATTTTCTGTTGCTCTCAAAAGCAAATAATTGGTTTCAAATAATATTTAGTCCATAGGACTGGACTAAATATTTTGTGAATAAGTAGAAATAGTACTAAGTAAATTATAGCATGAAATACAAGTCAATTTATCACACTACAGAATATTAAATGTCCTTTTCCTTGTACACAAAGTTGTGAACTAATTTACTTAAATTTTTATTTCAGATTGTTTTTTTCTTAGTAAAGTTCCTAAAAAAAATTCTTGATGCATAAAAATATCACTAAATTTACTCTATTGGCACTTAAAAGTCCTACCAGAACCTCTTGTGCTGCTCCTCTGGGGAGCCAATTACGAGCATCTTCACTGTCTTTAATTGTATAGGCCTGTGTTGGTCTTGTGTCTTTACATATTTACCCATGGTATGCCTAGGCATGATCTCTGTGTCAGATCCTCAACTTCACACACATACCTTACACAGTTGCATGCCAGGCCAAGAGATTATGGAAGGATTAGAATATGGAAAAAATATACACGATTTGGAATCCTCCCACACCAAGTTTTGTAACATTCTGAAAATTATTCACTTTATTAGATATTTTATTTGCATCCAGTTTTACATACATTCTTATCTTTTCAGTGTTGTTTGATTGTTTCTTTGTTGAAAATATTTTTTTTTATGCAGTTGGAGTAATAATTAACATCTAAATTACCAGAAAAATTCTAAAAACATTTCCTTTCCTAATATAAAATATGTTGCTGTTTCTGAGTGATAACTTGGTGTATTAGTCTATTACGCGTTGGTAGCCCTATTTCAAACATTCTCATGCAGTTATGATGTATAAAGTAATGAAGATACGAGGATAATGAGGAATGTATAATGAGGATAAGGTAGAATTCCCCTCCCCCCTGAATATAACATTCTTTGTTTTTTTAGTACAATATAATAAATAAAGCAAATAAATACTATTGTTTCCTCAATTAATAATTCCAAATAACATTCATGCATCAAATACTTGTAAATTATGATGTAAAACATTCGGGATAAAAACAGACCCCAAACCGAGACCATGCAAGTACTTGAGAAACAGAGGGTTAAAACAATCAAGCCTTGCATTCATGTCAAATGCACAGGCATGTCTACAAACTTGCAATGCCCCAAGCCCTTGTCTCACAGATCCGAATCACTTGACCATATTATTAGTAACCATGTTAAAGGTATATATCGTTACAGATGGTAGATTTTAGCAACTGCTAAAAATACCGAATGTTACCAACAGCTGAAAATATTACTAATTGTATGTTTGATGAATCTGCGACAACATGCACAATTGATAGCTAAATGCGAAATAATGTACAAAGTGCGAAATTGTGAATCCGTGATACAATGCAATGCGATGGGATGGGATGCAAAAACACTGTATAATAATGTGCAGGCAAGTGCACGAGTCGGCATAGTGCTCTTACGTTTTGTTTGGTTTCGAGTTGTAATTCATGTTCAAGGTCTGGTTTTGGATGCAATTCTGATGGTAGGGAATGGGATTCCGCAAGTGTGAATAAATGTAGCAAGTTTTCTGATAAATCAAGAAACTGTGACTACTTTGACATGATCTAAACTCCAAATGGTATAACCACATGGAGCTGATGTTTAATTGATTCCCCATGACTGTGTACATGTCTTCACCTAGAGCACACCTGTCTACTTCTGATGACAGATCTGTAGGCGACATTGATGCTATCAGGTACATGGGCTGCACCAGAGTTATCACTGTGGGCAGTGGCTGTGACAAAAGTAAACTGTGCAAGCGCCCTAATCACCCAAGTAGCGTTACTCGCCTGAAGACGCTACAGAACGAGGCTTTTGTTAAATGCCGTGAAACTATTACTAAGTTTGACCTCAAGGAACTGCTTGTGAAAAAGAACTGATAAAACTGAAAACTGAACGTGAACATTTATCCTTCTCTTTGGGATCTTTGACGAGTCGGATGGATGAATTCCAGCTTTGTCAGGTTGAACAAGAGCGCCGCTTGGATGATTTTGATGTTCATTTGAAATCCATTGAGGATAGGATTGCTAATTCTGCCCTAGAACATAAACTAGCTGATGAGACACTTATTGGTGAAATGAAAGATATTCATGCTCGTTTCATGTTATTGTCTTTAAAATGGTGGAAGCCTCCTAAAATGTTCCTGATCTTGTGGTTGTCAATAATTTGCTATCTAAAGTTGAGGGCATGCCCTAAGCAATTGCAGCTGCTGATTGGGTAAACCTCGTACTGCTAGTGCGAGACTGACGAACATTTATTTTTTTAATCCCTCTGATGCGAAAACTGTTCTCCTAAACCATTAAGATTGAATGGGTAGAATGAGAAATAACTGAACCCCTTCGCAACAAACTAATCTGCACAAATTGAGGGATGAACTGAATAGCAGGATTGCAGATGGTGAGAATAAAATTTGAATTTGCTGCATTACGAGCAATCTCATGATTACTGAGCGAAGTTGCTAAACAAGTGATGGTACTACTCGATAACACCTGATGTAAATGCTATTATTCCTAGTTGGCCTGCATTGTCTGCATATTTCCAGCACTTTAGAGGGCTAAAAAGACACACGAGAGTTGATTCTTTTAATGCTGCTGGTATGGTGTATGAGGTTATTATTTTGGTTGAAACCTGGTTACACAGTGGTTTCGCTGATAGTGAACTTTGAGAATATACTGTGTATAGATGTGACAGAAATGCTATTGATTTTTATAAGAATGGACAGTATTGACAGCTAGTGCTTGCAACATAACTCAAGGTTCTGTGGTTGTTGTGTCCTTCAACTCATTTGAATCTCCTTGTTTCATTCGTTTGTTTGCAGTTAGCTAACTTGTAAATAGCTTTAACTCTTCCTTTTGTGAAGTCCTCATACCATGAAAACATAGTTTGCCATGAGAAATAATTAAATTTAGGAAGTGCACTGCTACAGTGCTCTTCTGTAAATTTTTTTATAAACATTACACTGAATTTACTTTTTGTGTGATAAGTATTATGTTTATTTGAAAACCCAAGTTTGAATGCCAGACGCCAACTGTTGCACGAGTTACCTGCACCTGTGCGGTACAGTGGCGATCTGTGTTTGAGAACGTATTGTTGTTTGTGTTTTATTAATTTATTTTTTAATATAATTACATGGTAGAGAACCATAAGAGGCCATGATGTCTTAACCGGAGTCATGTACAAACATGAACACTTTACAAAGATGTGTGGCTGATCAGCTATCGCGGTGGAGGGATACTTCTCTGAATTTCATGTGGTGTTCACTTGTTTAGCAAACTGTCATTTTGGTTCATTCTTAGGTGGACTCTTCTACATATTGCAAGCTGTAATGTGAGGGATGGAGGTGTACTCGAAGACACATTTCTCATCCTTTTTGTGATTTTTATGAAGGTGACTACGCTTTGATTATCGGTGCACTGAACTCTGTTGATTGGGATGTCTTTTTGAGTGATGATAATATTAATGTCAATGTTGATCAGTTTTACGTCTTACATGAAATTATTGATAGGTATTTACTAGCCATTGTGTTGCTCACACTATGTTTCCTGAAAGGTATTCTAGGCGGCTTTTGGCTTGAATTTACGAGAAGCAAAAATCACGTAAACAATAAATACTAATGAAATGACCAATTGCCTATTCTACTTTTTCGAGATTGAGGGCAAATAGTAAATTCCTTCAATAGACTTGCTTACTCAAGCTATATGAGCAATTAATGGAAATTCGATTTCTTTACTGGAATATGAAAGTTTTTTTGGAAATATACTAAGACGTTATCTGGAAAATATGATTACTCATTTAATATGCACAAATGCTTGAGTACCAGTTGCGGATTGGAGGAGTCTTAATTTAACTTTTTTCGTGATGTTAACTCGTCTATTGTTACTTCCAACGTTTCACCAGGCTCTGCAAATAAGTATATTATCTCCTCATTCACACCTGAGATGCATTTTATATCCAAATAATTTCAATAAAATTGTAAATCTTGATGCAAACAAGAGTGCTGGTCCAGATGGTATTCCCAACACTTTGTGAAAAACTGTTCACACTATATCATATCCACTTTGGCTTCTTTTTTAACAGATTCTTGAGATGTGTCATTTGCCCAAATTTCTGGAAACATGGTCAAATCCTCCCTATTTTCAAGAAAGGTGACATTAGCTCTATCTTTTAAGTGCCATTTCTAATACTTTTGAAAAAAGTATATCTGGTGACTTATTTTCAGATTTAAAGACACCTATATCACCTGCATAACACGGTTTTATGCCTAATAGATCTACTGTTACACATTTGGACCTTTTGCAGAAAGCGATGACATGTCCAGAAGCACAACTACAAGGTGTACAACTTTGCTTCCGCCGTTTTTCAATAGTCGGCTACAGTGGTAAGTAACAGTCGCGATAAACAGATAGCACATGTTAGGCAGTTAGCTGTGAGCTTCGGCAACATAACCCCATTCAAACATTAGTGGATTTGTGTATGCAACGTAACGTTGTTCGCGATTGAAAATGTCAGTGTACGAGCCGAATTCTCATCATTTGCGGGAGGCTCTGCTTTTTTGTTTCAATATGAAGAAAACTGCGGCTGAGTCTCATCGAATGCTCTCCAGTACTTATGGTGAGGACTGTATTAGTGAGAGAACGTGTCGCGAGTGGTTTCAACGCTTCAGGAATGGTGACTTTAACGTGGAAGACCGGCATAGTGGCGGAAGAGTGAAAGTTTTTGAGGATGCAGAATTGGAGGCATTGCTGAGTGAAGACTCGCGTCAAACTCAAGAAGAACTGGCACGATCATTGGGGGTGACACAGCAAGCCATTTCAAAACGTCTCAAAGCCATGGGTATGATTCAGAAAGAAGGAACTTGGGGCCCATATGAGTAGAAACCGAGAGACATTGTAAGGCGTTTGTGTGTTTGTGAACAGTTGCTTCAGAGGCAAAAACGGAAGGGTTTTCTGCATTGTGTTGAGACCGGGGACGAAAAATGGGTTCATTACGATAACCCCAAACGGAAAAAATCATGGGGGTATCCCGGCCATGCTTCCACGTCGACGGCCAAACCGAACATTCATGGGTCCAAGATCATGCTCTGCATTTGGTGGGCCCAGCTCGGCGCCGTGTACCATGAGCTTTTAAAATCAAGTGAAACAATCACAGGTGATTGATATCGAACGCAATTAATGCGTTTGAGCCGAGCATTGAAAGACAAACGCCCGCAATACAGCGAGAGGCACGATAAGGTGATTTTGCTGCATGACAATGCTATGCCCCACGTTGCAAGAGTGGTCAAAACGTACCTGGAAACGTTGAAATGGGACGTCCTACCCCACCCGCCATATTCTCCAGACGTTGCTCCCTCTGATTATCACTTGTTCCGATCAATGGCCCACGACCTGGCTGAGCAACACTTCCGATCTTTTGAAGATGTCAAAAAGTGGATTGATTCGTGGATCGCCTCCAAAGATGAACAATTTTTTCGACGAGGCATTCGCACACTGCCGGAAAGATGGGAAAACGTTGTGGCCAGCGATGGACATTACTTTGAATAATATCTGTGTAAGCATTTTCTTCAATAAAGGGTCATATTTTTGAGGAAAAAACGGCGGAAGCAAAGTTGTATACCTTGTAGATGTGATTTATACAGATTTTTCGAAGGCCTTTGATTAACCATGTTATCTTAATTGCGAAATGAAGGGAGCATGGAATAGGATGAGCTTTGCAAAATTGGATGGGTAGTTACCTGATGGACAGAAAGCAATTTGTTTGTATTAATGGCCATTCATCAGGTATATTTGATGTAGCTAGTGGAGTTCTGCAAGGTTCACATCTTGGGTGCCTACTGTTCAATCTTTTTATAAATGACCTATCAGGGCATATGTCCAATAGTAGATGTCTGCTTCATGCAGATGACGCAAAATTGTATAAGGTTGTTAACATTGATGATGATGCTTTGCTCTGCGAGATCTTTACAATTTGCAGACATGGTGCAGGGAAAATGATATGAGTCTAAATGTGGGGAAATGCTTAGTTATATTATTTACTAGAAAAAGGAATAAAATATTAAAAAATTATAAAACTGAAGATGAAACTTTGAGCGAAGTTGATTGCATAAGCGAACTGGGTGTCACATTTGATGGAAAGCTGACTTTTGCGGAATATATTCAGGGCGTTATTTATAAGAAACTGAAAACATGGGGTATGGCCTTGTGGAACTCTATATAGTATTAATCTGCTGTGACCCTTTTGGTTCTTTATTGAACACTTGTTAGACCAATTCTTGAATATGCATCGTCAGTTTGGAACCCATGTAGAAAATTGAGTATATCAACCATTGAAAGAGTTCACCACAAGTTACTATGAGCTTTTGCCCATAGAATTGGCCTTAAAATGGTCCCGGACAATCATGGATGAGATGTCATTAAACTACAATCTAAATTATAGAATCTTTATTGTAGAAGAAAGTGTGTGGATATTGATTTCAGAAAAGAGAGAGAAAGCAAGAGGAGAGAGAGAGAGAGAAAGCAAGAGGAGAGAGAGAGAGAGAGAGAAAGCAAGAGGAGAGAGAGAGAGAGAGAGAAAGCAAGAGGAGAGAGAGAGAGAGAGAAAGCAAGAGGAGAGAGAGAGAGAGAGAAAGCAAGAGGAGAGAGAGAGAGAGAGAGAAAGCAAGAGGAGAGAGAGAGAGAGAGAAAGCAAGAGGAGAGAGAGAGAGAGAGAAAGCAAGAGGAGAGAGAGAGAGAGAGAAAGCAAGAGGAGAGAGAGAGAGAGAGAAAGCAAGAGGAGAGAGAGAGAGAGAGAAAGCAAGAGGAGAGAGAGAGAGAGAGAAAGCAAGAGGAGAGAGAGAGAGAGAGAAAGCAAGAGGAGAGAGAGAGAGAAAGCAAGAGGAGAGAGAGAGAGAAAGCAAGAGGAGAGAGAGAGAGAAAGCAAGAGGAGAGAGAGAGAGAAAGCAAGAGGAGAGAGAGAGAGAGAAAGCAAGAGGAGAGAGAGAAAGCAAGGGGAGAGAGAAAGAGGAGAGAGAAAGAGGAGAGAGAAAGAGGAGAGAGAAAGAGGAGAGAGAAAGAGGAGAGAGAGAAAGAGGAGAGAGAGAAAGAGGAGAGAGAAAGAGGAGAGAGAGAAAGAGGAGAGAGAGAAAGAGGAGAGAGAGAAAGAGGAGAGAGAGAAAGAGGAGAGAGAGAAAGAGGAGAGAGAGAAAGAGGAGAGAGAGAAAGAGGAGAGAGAGAAAGAGGAGAGAGAGAAAGAGGAGAGAGAGAAAGAGGAGAGAGAGAGAAAGAGGGAGAGAGAGAGAGAAAGAGAAACCTAAACAATACTTTTTCAGTATCAGGGAGTTCCTTTTCAAAAGAAAAATCTTACTGACATTATTATAAATATTAATAATATTTTTAGAGTATTTATTATTCTAATATCTGAAATAATTATTTATTTCCATTCACATAACTTTTTTCAATTTTGTCTCGAAGTGTTAAAAGGCAAATTCTTACTACTGTTCAATTTTCCATCTTAATTTTAATGAATTATTATCAAGTTGTTACGCTTATATGAAAATTTGTAACAAAGATACTTCCTGTTCATCATACCCCATCACGCAAGCTATGTTCCAGTAAATATTTATTTAAACGAAAACCAAAAAATTTTAACCTTTTTAATAAGCAGTTAGAGATTAGTCATAAAATATTCTGTGTAAGACAAGAAAATGTGTTCTCTGAACTTGGTGAAGAAATTTCATTGATTAATGAAAACAAAAACACTTTACTGTGGATTTTTTCTTGTTGATTTATCTAACTTAGTGTATTCTAGCTTCTTTTCCGAAACAATACTTGGTCAGCTTGCGTTCTTATCATCATCAAGGCTGACAGTATCGTTTAATTTTTGTTGTGCATTAGGCCTCCTTAACGTTGGCATGTAGAGCCTTGCGTTCAATATTGCAAGAAACTTGTAGCCATAAATCATAGTCGTATAAATTTTATTATATGTCTTTTTTCAAAGTGTAAAATGGCTACAATGGTAGAATCATTGTAGTAACGTTATATGGAGGGAATGGAAAGAAAAGAAAAAAAAAAGTAAAATATGATCAATTTCTATTAAATTTTAATTATTATGTATCTATTAAGTTCAAATTTTGTTAAAATGAAATTTTACATATAACCTCTATGTAAATTGGAGGAAATCTTCAAAATAATTTCATAAAAATGAAAATTGATATCTTGGAATCAATTATAATGACATTTTACTGTTTATTTTAAAATGAATATAATCTTCCAGATTTTCAGAAATGAAAAAGAAAAAACTAGTGGTGCTACAGAATGGCACAGACATTTCTTTTACAATTATTCTAATTTCTTTGGTCTGTGCTAGCTTCTTGAGCTTGCCATATACTCTTGCCAACTGCCATATATCACCGCCCAAAGTACTTTGTTTTAAAAAAAATGTCTCAATTTTTCGGTTTACTACTAATAGAACCAAAATATTACTTTGGTATAATACAGAAAAGTAAAATCTCGTTCTATAAGGAAATTTTCGTTGAAAACCATAGAGCAGTTTTTAAGAACGTGTGTGCTTAATTACTACAAAAGAGAAATTTGATGATCTTTTTCACAGAAATCGTTTGAGTTTTCAAAAAACTTCATTAGAAGTCATTTGAAGAACTTCCACTTACAAATGCAAAAATGTTTCATAACTTTCTCTATACTACATATTACTCCATATACGAGAAAGTAAGAAGGACCCTAAGTTTATCATATAATGTATAATGAAGTAACAAAATGTCAAATATTCCCTCAGTTCCTTGCCCGCCTCAGGCCTGGCAAGGAGGCCCATAGATTCGCCATTTCCCAAATGGGATTTGCGTACAAGGATAGTTCCAAACATCATAGGGAATAGATGACAAAGCTAGGTGATGAATTTACAGTAACAGTGTGTATTATCTAAAAGTGCAAACCATTTTTTTCTTCTGATTCAATTCTGATCTGAAGTAATTCAATGAAAATACAAAACCTAATTTTTTCACATCACTCTTCTAAAGCATAAAAATCAACTTGTATGTTGTGACATACTCACCAAAGTGGGATGTCCAGCCAAGTCATGCCACATGCGACAGACACGTCCTGCCCGAAGTAACTCGTGCACTTTCAGATATTGGAAAACATGGTGAAGTGCTGTGTATCCTACACTAACATTTTGCATGAAGTACTGCATGAAATTGTTTTCGGCAGATACTGGCACTCCCACATATCCATCCTCTCTGCAAAAACCAAATACAATATTTACATCAGTGATGCAACTTTTAGAATTTCTGCAGCATGCGACACATTCCCACCTTCACCATTATATTTTACTGGCCTAGTCAATGGCACAATTATTTTGCATGGAACGGACTGTCAACATTTTAACTTAATCCCCAATACATAACCTCAACATTTCCCACATGTATTATGTTCAAAGAATAGTTGAGAAACCTATTAATGCAAAAGAAGAAGAAAAAAAAAATCATTTGGATTGTTTGGGGGTAGGAGAGAATAGGGCATTTCTCAAGCACACACCACACCTACAGGATTTGAATCTGCAAAAACAAAAGAAATAAATTAATACAATGCAAGAGCACAGATCACTGCAATTTTCAAATCATTATAAGGTTACAAATTATTCAAATTGATACAAACAAGAAACTAGAGCAGAGGTGGGCAAACAACACCAAAATAATCTGTTTTTAATGACATTACCAGGTAATATTAGCTATTGCTTCCCACCCCTCAGTAGAAATTGAAAACAATGCTGCACTACTAAGTCCAAATACTTTTTTTACTGAGTTTATGATACTTTTATTCATGAAACACCAATGAAAGGGATGGAGTCAAAAAGGAAAAAGGAAGCACACTCAAGTGCATAACTGCTGTCTGTTTAAAATGAATTATCTGAGAACAATAGCAAAACTGCACAGTGTTATGCAAATTGTACTGTTATGCTTATTCTAGATGAATCCATATTCAGAACAACGAAAGTCTCAGCAATTCATTCTTCTTTAAGACCGTTTATATATATACTGTCTTGTTTAATGCTGAATTTAGGATACAATTAAATTTTTTAAAAAATTGACAATATTTAAAACAACAAGTGGGATAACAAAGAAACCCATGTAGTTTACTAGATTAATTTTGGAAACCTCTTCAAATTTTATAAGATTTTTAATACCTTTTTCTTAAACATTAAAACACTAATGCAGTCAATTTTTGTGAAACAAATGGCATTTTCACGAAAGTCTTCAAAGTATATAAGAAGCAAGTCCCCATAAAAACCAGATTTGTGCAGCATTCATGAAAAAAAATTTGTTACATGGAATTTCAAGGATACTGAGTAACTTCCTATATTGAAGACTAAACTGTCTGCCCACTTCAGCGCTAGGATCTGCGCTGTTGATGGGATTGTGTGCTTGGGAAAGGAGTGGAAAGAAATGGAAACAGAAATATAAAGGGAGAAGGCTCATTCAGAGGTAAACAACTCATTGGATAAAAGTAACTGCTACAGGAGTGCAGCCAAGAATTTCCTCTGCATATTATGCACAGTATGTAAACAAAATATTGAAAAGAACTCAGAAAAACTAGAAGTGAGGAGCAGGGGCAGAATATTCATTAAAATTATACACAATGGATAGTGTAATCATGTCCCTAAAAATATCAATTAAAAATAATTTATTGTATACAATAGTATTTTCAATCCTCTGCAAAAATCCATATTAAATCAAAATGACATACAAATCACACATGAACTGAAGTCTGAAATGTTAAAGAACCCTTTGGTTACAAACGTTCATTTTTGAACCCTCAGCGGGTTTCTTTTTCCCACCCTACTGGCAACCTCCCAGCCATCGACTACACGCATTGGGGCGGGCTCACCTGGCGCGGGCGAAGTTGCTGAAGACGACACCGCCGGTGTGCGCGTTCACCAGTACGTACTGCGGCTGCGCGTGCACCGGGTCGGCGTGCGGGAGGGCGGCGGGCGCCAGCGCGGCGGGGGGCGCCGGGTGGTGGTGATGGTAGTGGGGCGCGGGAGGCGCCACGGGCACCAACAGCAGCCCGCTCTGCGCCCCCGACGGCGAGCCCAGCACGTAGGCGGTGGCCGCGCCGCCGCGCCCGGCGCCGGCGCCGTTTGCCGCGAGCGGGATAGCCGCGGGGTCGCGCTCGGCGCCAGGCACCAGCACCGGGTGGAGGGCAGCGGGAAGACCGGGCGACGTGCACTCCCCGCCGCCCCCGCCAACGCTCGCCGCCCGCTGGGCGTCACCGCTACCCGCCGCCGGCGCGGGGTCCGCCACCTTAGCCGAGGGCGCGGCGGCAGCGGCAGCCGACGACACCGACAGCACGTTGTGCTTTGGCACCACGATGTACTTCTTGCCAGCCACGTGCGCTATAGCCTGCACGTTGGCGGGCGGCGGGGAGGCGGGTCCGGCCGCGGGGTCCGACGACGCGGGGGAGGACGCGTCCGCAGACACCGCTGCCGTCTGGCGGGTGACCGGCGCACCGCCGCCGCCCACGCCACCCGCGCACGTCACCCCCGCGCCGCCCGCCGCGCCGCCGCCGCCCAGCTGGATGGTGGACGAGGCCGGCAGCCACGTCGTCACCGCGCCCACGATGCTGGGCGTCTTGGGAGGCGGAGGGGGTGGCGGCGGAGCGGGTGAGGGGGGCGGCGGCGGGGCAGCCGGGGGCGACGTGGGTGGCGGCGGGGCGGCGCGCGCCACCTTCACGTAGCGAGGCACCGTATACAGCTTGGCGGGGCCGGCGGCGGGGGCGGGGCCGGCAGAGGGCGCGGAGGCAGGCGGCGGGGCGTCCCCGGGTCGCGGCAGCCGCTGCAGCTTCGGGGGCGATGCTGCCGCCGCATCCGCGTCTTTGGCTTGCTTTAATGCCGCCCCCGCGCCGCCGCCGTTGCCACCGCCTACGGACCCGCCCGCGCCCAGCGAGCTGATGGGCGTAAGCGGCGGGGGCGGCGCTGCCGTTGCCGCCGCTGCCGGCGAGCTCTTCGGCCCCACCTTCGAGATCTCCAGCAGCTTCGACGTCGACGACACCATGCTGGACTTGCCATCCTTAATCTCCTGCTGGCACTTCTGGAAACGCCAGTGACAGCCGTTAGTAACGTGGATGATGTTACACATTAGTGCACAATACTCCTGTTGAATGCTATCAGTTTCAGTCCACACATCATGAAAATGAATTACGCTAGTAAATTAAATTCCTCTTCCACAACTTTTCCTGGGAGAATTCTTTAGGGAATGGGACTTCACCCCGAAACAACAACCTTAAACATCCCCGAAAAAATTCCCCCTCAGTCAGTAGATAAGAAAGAGTGTGCGGACGGGTCATTTCAACACTAGCTTGTGTAGTGACGTGACATCGATAGCATCAATTAAAAAGCACCATGTTTTTAAAGGTGGATCAATAATATCTAACATTACATTCGGGCGTAACAAATTTTATGTTCACTGTGGCCGTATTAATTTATTTATAAAATTTAACATACAACAAAGAAAAAAATAAGATTAATAGATGCTCGTTGGAAATAGTACAGTGTTCGTTTGGTTTGAAAACAAACTGAGAGAAGTACTATTAATTATTATTTCATATTTAAACTTTTACCCAATTTTGACTAAGGGAATTGTTCATTCTCCAACAAAACATCGAGCCCTAAACATCGGCTTTAATATTAATATATCGATGTTAAAAACATCGACATGTCTATGTCGCATCTCCAGCAAGCACAGAAGTTAAGAGGAACGAGAACCTACTGTTTGCCACTCTTTACGACAGCCTTTCGTTGAGAAAAATCTAAACAAATGAGTTTTCGCGAATATATTTTTTTTATTTCACAAAATTGAATATATTTTATATGAACACACATTACTACAAATTTCCATTCCTATAAAATGAATTGCATTTAAACATTTAACGTGTCTAGAAAGACACGTTGTCGCCGAAAATAAGACCAATATCACATTGGTGAAGTTATGGTGAAGCAATGAGACATTAGAGCGCTTTTGCGAGACGGGTTGTACAATGTCTTAGTTCGTCATCAGTCCCGTCAATAGGAAATAACACATCTTCAGAAAAATTAGTTTTTGCAAGTAGTACAACCGAAAACATACGTAAATTTAGGAACTAGTTGGCACTGAAACCCTTAATCAGCTACCTTAAAGCTACCATTGAACATCTGTGAATATTCTATTTTTGCTTTTATAAATATTAGCAGATTGAAATACGTACATGATATCTGATTGTATAATACGAATATGTAAAATACGACTTTACCTCCAAAGAAAAGTATAGTCTCCTAGTAGTTTAACCCCGCAATTTTAGTAAAACAGATTTATATTGTTTATAAATGGCAATTATCTCCCCCTGGAAACAACTATTTTTTCGTGACAATGATGTCTAAATGCACACAGCCTCCAAATCCTAAACTTATACGTTAGCTTATTCCTGACGTATTTGAATGAACTTGAATAAAAATGAACCATGAAGTTCCTGACGTATTATATTGGTACTATGTAAATTGTATTCGTTATTATTTTCATGCTCATTGTGTATTAGTGTCGAATTCGTGATAGTGGCGGCGGCGAAAACTACGTCAAGTGTAAGATATGGAAACATTTGTCGTAGATGACAAGACAGGGAGAATAAATGAAACCCTGACAGGGAGAATAAATGAAGACAAAGGGTGAGAGAAAATGGTTTGGTTTTAATTACGACGATCGAGATTTTGTCACGAGGTTATGTTTTATGTTATATCAGCTTCATCAGATACATTGTAGAGATACTTGTAGGGAACTTGTAAATTTATTTTTCGCCCATGTGGATACGAAATAAAGGTATTACGTACCGTATACAATAACAAAAGGAAAAATAGTAACTACAGGGACTACAAGTACTTAGAAATATTTATTTAGTAAAAAGTGTATGTGACGTATAGGGGAGATCATTTGCGCACGTTTTCTAGAGTTCCAGAATCCTTTTCCAACATTTTAACTATAAATATTCAAAGTTGAATAAAAGTTTAAAAAATAAAACAAATAATAATAAAATTTAGAAAAACGCGAGCTCAGCAACATTTGAAAAAATAAAACATTTTCGTTCTCGAGTAATAGAAAATTTATTTGCATTGCCATCGGTAAACGAACTGCAAATTTGATTTTTCTGCATTGCTAACAAAATAGTAACTCGTCTCCAGAGAAGAAGAATGAATATTTATTAAGAAATAAAGATACAGAAACTAGGAAATAAACTATGCCAACTCAAACCACCATAACACCACACCAGATTATAACGCCAAAAACTCCGAAACTGAGATGAATGATAGAATATAAGGAATTATTCAAAGGCTCACGTTGGTCCACATTGGTTTCCAGCGTCATTCTCGCTCACAGCCTCTTGAATCGCTCTCAAATATTGTGTGTTCAGCTGATTTGCGGAGTAAATCGTTGAGTATGTACTCTAGAGTAAAATAACCCTCTAGAAGCATGGTGAAACGCTCATTCTACTCGAGAGTTACTATCTTGGAGTAAATGGTTACTCTCGGGTAACTACTCTCAACTTTACTCGGCTGTTGGTGAAACCGGCCCTAATTGAAGTAACTTAGAACATAAATGAAGGAATACCTCACATTATCTGAAAGTAATGACTTTACCATATCCTTGTTATTGAACACGTATTGTACAAAGAATCAGAAAAGAAAAAAGAAGCACGCAATAATTCCATGCATTTAAATACCAAGGTCAAAACTTTAAACACTGACTCCATTACATTGATATGACACAGGTTATCTCAAGAACAACTGCAAAGCAAATTACTATTGCTCTGCAGCTTGGCACAGACAACTCGCACTTGGAAGTGAGAAAGACACTCTCATTAGCACCGAAACTTACAATCATCGCCAGCACTCACCTTGCACACATAGCTGTGGATAACATCAGTGAGTGTGCCCAAGCCCACACATTCTGGATGGTACAGGCACAGACACAGCCTGCACTGCAGCGATGGGATCACCCCCATCATGCTCAGGCAGCGAATGGAGCAGGGCAGGGGCTCCCGCAAGCCCTTCTTCTGCCCTCCGGCATAAGGCCCTGCTGTCGGTGTCCTGGAACCGTCGGGGCGTCGGCAACCGGCGCGACGGCAGGCATGAGGACGGACAAGCGGAGGATGGCACCGGCAGGGTGAATAGGAGAGAAGAATGGTATAACAGGGAAGAGAAAAGAGAGAAAAGAAATCAAGCATATCTTTTTGCCCAAGTCTGTCATTCGAAATTTGTATGTAAAGAAAGGACAACAGGAGAACATACAACTGCCTATCTCATCCCGCTAATTTACTCAAAAAAGAAATCAAAGTAACATAAATTGAACACAAAATGCATATAAAAACCCCTTTCTACAGTACATGTATGAAAAATAATTAATCATTAATACTTTTCATTTTTGTCCGTTCCATGCTCGACATTGTGTCACCTCTACCTAGGGGCCAGCTAGACAGTTTTTATCAAAAAACAAATAAAATAAAAGATGTTAACAACTCCCATACAGTTTTCATGAGGTACATTTAAAGTTGCACCAATCTGCATTCATTCTCTGTATCCCAAAACTTCGGCATGCAAATGAGTATCCCATTTACACTTCAGTACCTTTTACTATTCATCGTTGATGTCCAGAACATTGTTTAGTTTTACACCATGCTTCAAATCTATGAGAAACCAGATCATCATCACAGTAGGATATTAGTCGTACCTTTGTAATTTTCATTTTCCCTTTAAATATTAATTTTTCCTATTTCCTTGTATAACTATTTACCTAGCAATGGAAATATGAAGAACATAAATACAAAAATTAAATTAAAGAATCATCATCCGTGAAGAATTCTCAGAAATGCAACTAAGGCAAAACCAATCACAACTCCCTAAGCAAGAAAAGGAAGACCAAATACTTCCATTCCATATATGACTACACAACTAGACAACCTATAATTTTTGAAGGCAAGAATCATTTGTATTGGAGAATGCTGAGGGAGTATTTAGTGCGCAATGAACACAACTTCATTTTGAGCCGGAGCAACAAAAGTAAAGGAGTGAATTCTTGGTACAGTATTACTTTTGCTTCACTGTTTTTCGGTGTTGATGATTCAAGACGAGTTCAGATGAAGGCTTCAGCTGGGTAAGTAGTTTAGGCTTCTTGCTGAATTTGCGCTGACCTACGTCACACCTTTCCAAGACTACCAGTGGATATCTCAGCTCGTTCAAGGCTGATGTACTGTTTCAATCCCAGCCAATGAATGGAAAAGAGCATAAAAAAAAAAGAGAAGAAAAATCACTGTACATTCTCCAAAAATTAAGAAACATAAATAAACAGAAGTTACTGATGGACATGGCAATGTTCGGCACAATGATTAACGTGAATCTTTTGAAAGATCATCCCTTCATAAGCATATTTCATGAAGAGAGCTACTGATGCTAATGAATTTTAGTCATTTAGTTTTCTCAACAGCATAGGAAGTTATTCTTTCCTTTTAAAATTTCCAGGAAATGCTACATCACTGACATCTTTAAATTTAAAATTTGTCTAGTTAACAAAAAGTTTTGCACTGCACTGCTTTTCAAAACTAATCAATTCTGTCAGTGTGAAAGAAGACTAATTATTTAAGATAGGCATTGGTTATATTTTCAAAAGTCACATGACACCACTTTTCAAAGAACTGGTACATTTTTGTAGCTATTAAAAATATAAAAGTCATAAACATTTTCTAATAATTGTATTTACACAATTTTAGTTCAAATGTTTTTTTGATCTAAGAGTTTTCAAAACCATATTTTGACTGTAGTGTGAGAGTTCAGTACAAGAAAATACCAATTTTGATATAGCGTGGCTTGAGAATTAAAGTAGAATAATTTTCTTTAAAACAAAAGCAATGCAACGCAAATCAGAAGTAAACATTTGTCTTATTTGCCAAAGAAACATTCAATTCCAAAATTTAATAGCCTGTAATAGTGATTGTAAAATATGTAAACTATTAATAGGATCGTAGGAGAAACTACAGCAAAAAAGCACTTGTTTCAAGATGCAACAATAGTCTCTTGACTG
The DNA here is from genome assembly GCA_038098605.1 of Gryllus longicercus. Classification (NCBI taxonomy): domain Eukaryota; kingdom Metazoa; phylum Arthropoda; class Insecta; order Orthoptera; family Gryllidae; genus Gryllus; species Gryllus longicercus. Next base: position 613,414 of record JAZDUA010000460.1, on the reverse strand, counting down.
TGAAAATGTGCAAAGGCTTGAAAAGCTCTAATAAAGCAATTAAAATATTTTTCTGTAGCAAGTTTCCATTCAATGTTTCAAAATTTGTTTAGCTCTAAGCTTTAAATCATATCTTCAGTTGAATAATGGTTTTAAATCTTAAAAAACTGATGTAACATATCCCCTTAAGAAAAGAAAAACAATGTTAACTTTCAACTAGATTCATTCACCTGCTGCATCTTCTACTATCCTTTTCTTTAAATGGAGAATATTTCAAAAATTCCTCGCTCCAAGTTTAGGCATAATCTGGAACAATTTTCAAATTCACTCGTGTGCATTTTAATGATATTGGTGAATAACCACAATGGTGTAGCGGTAGAAATGGCACACCAATATCAAGCAGCATTGATTTGCTACTTTACATCAATTTTCAAACATTGCCACTTCCATGTCAAAGTTTTAAATCTACTTTGCAGTCCTTCAAACATTTTCCATGTGTATTTCCATCTTCTTTCTAGATTATAACTTCAAATTCACAACGTTTAAGAAGTTTTACTGAAGAATATCTGCCCCAATGAAAATAAAAATTGCTTCATGTTTGTTCAAATAGCTTTTCTTTTCTTTTTTCTTCTTTTTTTTGAAAAGGTGTTTCATAGAGGGTCTCCCTCATTTTTGCTTCATATCAACATTTTACAAATGTCAAGTTTTTGTTTGTATTTTCTCTACAATTTGAAACACAATTATAGTCAAGAGCCTTGTGTCTCACTCTGAAACACTCCAATCACAGCACATTCCAAGGGCTGATTTATCAATGAATTCCAGTTATTAAATAGTATGGATTTTTCTCTCTGGTATTTCTTTTTTTCTGACCTTCATTTGTATACAATTTTCATTTAGGTTAATAATTCAAATCCATCAAAAATCTATTTATAGTTATTCAATATTACTGAAATCTACAATATTTTACACAAATATGCTACTTCAATTCCATTCTACATGGCATCTACATACAATTCCCTTCTAATTTTTAATCATGTTCTCCATTAGGGTACATGATGAATGTAAGAAAAAATTACATTCTGAATTAAGAACTACTAGTCACTCCACCTGAATGTATTTATGGTTCTTAACAAACTGATAATCATACACACCTATCTCCCTTTTTCAATATTTTGGATTCTGGACATTGGCCCTCTGCAATTCCTTTGCGGCTCTTTGCCCAGTCCTACCCCTTCAACAATGACAAAGTTTGAAGGACTTGAAAGAATTATCAAAATAAATTTTTTGGTGACTAGGATTTTTTACTAATTAAAGCACATGTAGCTCAATATCATCATTAAGTTCCAGGACTTTAGTCTTGAATTCAAAGTTTTATGGCTTTCATATGGATCAATTGAAAGTAATTGGATGCCACATTCAAATCTTAACACTGAAGCAAACAGGTTTTCTCTCGTGCATATTTTGACAGTATCTTCTACAATGGTGAATCCTTTGCTCATGAAATGACAAACAAAATAAAAAATGATATATTAAAGAGATTTTAATCAAAGGATTAAATAACAGTTATTGTCAAACCTATCAATTGGATCTAAAACTCATTGACAACACAACGTAAATTTCTTTTTAAAAATCGGTATCTGAAAATAGTATTTTTCACCATTCACCAACATCTCTATTTTCATTGCTTGTCCAGTTTTTGTTAGATGATTACACGTCTAGTTTTGGCCTCTTATTAGACTCTTGCCTTCTTTTAACGTTCTGTAAGTGCTTAGCCTTGTCTTCCTGCAAGGCAGGTTGTGAATAACAAAACGGAACACACTAGTTTAATGGTTTATTTTATAAAGCAATTCTAACTACTTTCATTTGATTTTAAAAATATTTGGAATTTTATTTCAGATCTCACTTACTCAGTTTACTTGTCTGTGTACATTAAAAACTCGCTCTTTCTTTTTTGAAGACACAAGCAACATTTTTTGGTATTCTCTTCAATTTTCTGAGATGTGAAAACTGCCTCAAATAAATACTATTGGCTAACAACTTGTTATGCAAATTCATTTGTCATTTTACAATTTGTTGATTAACCAAATCCTCAGACTTCAACATGAAACATTTGCCGTTTTCTTAAATTCAATTCAGAATGGAGATTTTCCTAAATCACATTTATTTGCTCGTCAGGCGACATCTATCCCCTCTAGTCAGAGGCCCTCGGGGTTGGGTTTGGAAGTTGCCCCCAAGTTAATACCTTATTCACAAGACCTTACATACTGAATAACTATTATTATATTGTTTGCTAATGCCTGCATGAATATAATGATATTATACTAACAACAAACTATTTTTTACAGATTACTTCACATCTGGCTAAGTATTACACTTGTACATACACTGATGTACACAATATACATTATATATGTGCAACATTCATTCGTGGTTGCCTATTACAGCTTATGGTCACAATGTTCACCAATCTATAATGTTGTCTACTTCTGTGTTTGTAAAGTTAAAGAAAAACATGAAGAAATAAAAGATGAGAAATATTTTCACAGACTATTTACAATATGTGAATATATAAATTATTTAAAAAAATGTTTTGGGGAAAATAACATAAAATCAAATGATTAACTATACTAACAAAAAATCCTGAATCCCTTACAATTTGTTATCCCTTACAATATGTTAGTTTTGGATTTATATATATTAACACAATTAAATTAAAATAAATATCTCTAAATATTAAAACTGAAATTGCTAAAAATTTTAAAGTGATATTAATTATCCTCTCCTAAAACAATTAACCCCTACAAAACCCAAATAAACTCGTTGGTTTGGGTTATTTAAAAAACTAGTGGTGCTACAGAATGGCACAGACCTTGTATTAGTTTTTGTATTATCTTGGTGCAAGCAATTCTGATTTGCTACATACTCTTGCCGGCTACCATCTATCATATCCCAAAGAATTTTTTTAAAAAATGTACTTAAGTTTTTTGTTTTGAAAAAGTAGAAAAGAAATATTACTTTAAGAATATTAAAAAAGAGTAAAACCTACACAAAAAAGACAATTTTCATTGAAAAATTTAGAGCCATTTATAAGAAAATGACGTGTTAGCGTTACTATAAATGCAAAAATTGAAACTTTTTCATAGAAATTGTCTGAGTTTTTGATAAACTTCATTTGAAGCACTTCCACGTACAAGTACAATAATGGATACAAATTGCTGGAGGGAGGGAAAAGAAAAGAAAAGAAAGAGAAAAAAAGAAAAATAATAATAATAATAATTTTATTTCTTTGCAAGTGGACTGTTGTACAGTGGCCAGGTACAAAAAATTCAAAAAAATTGAAGAAACACAGAGCAAAATCTCTAAGATGCCACATAGCAAGGACTCTAGTTTTTATCTAAATACATTGCAGAAATTGTTCAGTATTTTCAACTTTCACCTTGTAGGAGTAGCAGACATTGAATGAGTTATAATTAAAATGAGTAGTAGCATATGTGAAGATCTCTATAACTATCTAAGCTCACTTGAATTGAAATAGGCTTGAATTTCGTTAAGGAGGCACTAACTCATATTGTAAACACATGTATTATAAAAGAAGATTTTCAAATTAATTTTAAACTTGTTAAAGTGATACCTACTTTTAAAAAAAGGTATTTAATCATCTATAGATAATTACACGCCAATCTCAATTATTCCAGTTGTTTCAAAAGTTTTGAGATGGAACACTACAACCAAATTGTCGATTATTTTGGAGGAGAGAGGAAAAAAAACAAACAAACAAACCCTCTCAGGTATTAGGTTTAAGGCTTTAGGTCTGGATTAGGTACAATCTAAGCAGCTGCTTCTTTTGTAAAAGAATGCATTTCTAGGCTTGATAATAAAGAAAGGGTAAGTGTAAAACTGTACGACTTGTCGAAAGCATTTGCTACTGTATCTCATTCACTTCTAGAAAACTTAATATTTTATGGCTTTGAAGATGGAGCAGTGCCACTTATGCAATGTTAAGGCAAGTGGACGTTTACATAAAGTTATTTATGATGGTAAAGGGTGTAATTATCGACCTGTCAGACATGGAGTATCTCAGCGATCAATTCTGGGACCCATTCTCTTTATTATTTATATTAATGATCTTCCCAACAATATTGCATCGCCATCTGTTCATAGTTACCTCTGTGCTGATGATTTGAGAATTTGTTTTAATGTAAGTTCCAAAGATATGCTAGAATCAGCAATAGCACACACTTCAAATATTGTCAAAGATAGGTGCTCTGCCTATAAACAATTACAAAACTCAAAAATTAATACTCTCATACAACTTGGTTGAACAAAACTGAAATAATCAGCAAAACTGTTAACTTTTTGGGAGTATTAATTGATCAAGATTTGAATTGGGAGGATCAGATCCATAGAGTAGAATCTAAAGTTTGCAATGGTTTTATTTAATACGTAGACTTAGGCTTTGTGTTAGTACAAGGGTTCTGAAAACAGTATATTATTCTCATATACACAGTCATTTAAGCTATGGCACGCACCTTTGGGGTCACCGGTCTGTTGCTAGATATTTTAACTGCAGAAATGTGTGAGATTACTCTGTGGTCTTCCCATGCACAACCACTGTAGGTTGAGTTTTGTAAAGTTACGCATTATGACGGTCCAGCCATTATTATTTTTTAATGTCTTCTTAATAGAAAAGAGACTTCACATTTGTATGACATTAGGCTCTAATCATGATCACGCAACGAGATATAGAAATTGCCTTGGATTCTTTAGATGCAACTACAGTAAGACCCTCTGTTACTTGTCTTAGAAATTTTTTAGTGCCCTTCCTCAATACATTAAACTGTTGCCCTTCATTAAATTCAAATAATTATTAAATAGATTACTAACTGAGTATAAATGAGTAATATTAAGCAATAGACTGCACTTGATCTGGTATGTATTATTGATGATTATGCATTTGCTATGTCATTTTGTACTAATGATGTTATGCTATCATTTACTGTGATGATTGTAATGCAATGGATGTTCTCCTTTGTTTCTATAATATAAAATTAAATTAAATTACAATGCAATAATCTTAAAACATCCTAAACGTAATAGCTTAGTAATACAAGATGAAAAAGATGATATCAATAATTAATAACACAAGAGTACTCCCAATTTCGATACAATGAAGAATGTTGAAAGAAATTAGAACAAATAATACAAAATATTATACTATAGATACTTATACTTTTCTTCAGCCAATACTAGTGGTAGTGTACTTGTACAATATTGCCAAAGACCAGCTCACGCTATTTGAGTAAAGGTCTGACCAATGACACATATGCTAAGTCTTTGAACTTCTTGTTTACCCCTTTTAAATTTCTTGTCACAAAGTGTAAACATTGCCAAACGTTATGTAATACTGAAATCACCTGTTTTTTCCAAGTTAGCTTTCTATTTAAAATGATTCCAAGTATCTACAACTATCTGTACAGTCTTTGAGATCCTGATCAAGAGAGAACCTCATCCTCGAGAAAATAGTAGCATGAGTAAATGCAACAGATCTACTTTTAGAAGCATTAATTTTCATACGATTATCATTAATAGAGTGTTGATATCATATTGAAGAATCTGTTGATCTTTTTCTTCAGTTATATTTCTGAAGAGAATTTAATCATCTGCAAAGAGTTTGACCTGGAATTTAATATTTTCTGAAATGTCATTCATGAAGGCTAAGAACATCACTAGCCCTGCGTCATGTCAGATGCAACTCCTGAGAAGTAACTCCTAGTAACTCGTAACTCCCGAGTGTGTGTGACCAGGATTTTGCTAGGTATATTATGCTAGGGGTCATTATCGACAATAAATTAAATTTTTCGAATCACATAAATAAGATGATATCTAGAACGGCACAAACACTGGGATTTATACTCAGATTTGGAAAAGAATTTAATAACGTTCATACACTAATCCACCTATACTCTACATTAGTACGTCCAAAACTCGAATACTGCTCAACGATCTGGTCACCGTACACAGATACTCTGGTTGAAAAAATTGAAAATATCCAAAAGAAATTTTGCAAATTTGTTAAGTATTATATGGGTACTGGAGGTCAACGCATAAACATCGATGAAGTCTACAATCAATTCAACATTGACAGCCTTTTGAGACGAAGACGTATCACGGATCTAACATTTTTTTATAAGATTATTAATTGGCAAATCAACTGCCCAGAAATACTAGAACAATTCGAATTCGTCTGCCCAAAGCTTGGCTTGAGATCCAACAGACTGTTGAATTCAGTTGGGACTACAAAGAATTACGTACATCACGGACCGAAAAACAGGATAGTGAATCTGGTGAATGAATACTGTTCTGACTTGGAATTCTTCGGAGGATCTATCTCATCATTTTTGTCACAGATTGAGAAATGTGGTGCTCTCTAGAAAATGATTTTGTCGTATTTTCGATTCTATACTTCGATTATTTTTAATCAGTAATATATTTAATGTATTATGAATTAAATTATATTTTTGTTTATATATATATAATTATTATTTCAATAATATACTGCGATAACTTCTGTTTCAGTAATGGTTTATTGTAAATTATACTTAGAAACTCAATATATACATTGTAATTTCTTATTTGTATAAAGCCGATTGGTGTAAATTAAATAATAATAATAATAATAATAATAATAATAATAATATTATCAGGTCCTCTATATTTATTATTTCCTAGATTTTAAACTATTTTTCAGATTGTTTTACTTTCTAAAATAAATTCAGAACAATCATCAGTTGGTTTGACATTGATTTCATCATCCGAGTAATTTGCTGGAGAGAATTCAGATGCAAAGCGAGCATTTACTAGCGTACTAGCGAGCATTTTACTTTCTAAAATAAATTCAGAACAATCATCAGTTGGTTTGACATTGATTTCATCATCCGAGTAATTTGCTGGAGACAAGTCAGATGCAAAGCAAGCATTGAATAATTCCGACTTTTCTTCATCCCCAAATACTTATGATTCACTGTTTCTTCCTACAGCCGGAATTGCAAAGGTATTTTGTTTGCTGCATAACCGTCTAAAGATATTTCCAAAGTTTGTTTTTATTTTTCCCCAAGAATTCTGCCTGGGTGCGTCTCTTCTCCTGTGAAATTCTTTCAACAAATTGTGGTATCGTGAGTGAGAACCATATAATTTGCGATTGCAGAACGCTTTCTTGCAAGTTTCTTTCGTTGACATATTTTAGTGTTGGAATGTTCGTATTAACAGTGTGAGATTCTAAACAAAAAAATTACATTACAAAAACAGCAAAATTAATTTGATGTCATCATAAACAGTGAAATTAGCACTATCTGCTCTGAGAGTTTGAAGAAAGTGAGCCGTTTGAGCAGTTTTTGAGAAAATGGAGTTTGGATTTCTGAAGATACGGAAATAAATGCTTGTTTTCACAGAAAAGTTTTGAGTTTTCAAGAAACTTTACACAACATTATTTAAAGAATATGTATTCGCAAATGCAATAATGTAAAGCAATTACTGCTAATGTAAATACGTGACAGGCTAGTAAAAAAAATTAAATTTTTGTAATTTTTGAAAAAACAAAAGAATAGAGCTAAATGATGTTTATGTCAACTCACAGTGTACATTTAGCACTATCCCTACCAAAAGTATAAAGAAAAAATTTGGAATCATTTTTGAGAAAATCTTGTTTTTGTTATGTTTTAAAATTGCACATACTGCATGCAATATAGTGTGAACACTAACATTTCCAAAAAATGTACATGACCTTAATCAAAAAATTAATTATAGAGAACAAATTTCATTTGTAGAAAAAAATTTCTATCTTTAGTTTTGTAGTTGTAGGGAGATACCAAACAACTTTTGCATTTATCGAAATTTCATTTACCATCTTTATAAATATATTTCACTCCACTCCTACAAGAAATATGAAGAAAACCTTCGAGGCCAATTTTGAGAAAATTTTGACAATATCCTTGGGGCTTCAATGTTAACGAACTCCCAGAAATTAATGAATGTTTTTCAAAATCGCATAGCTTTGACTCGGGCCAAATCGACAGAGATTTTTTCAGTTGGAAAAAAATGCCTAGTTTAGGCTCTAGTGTTCTCCAAATACACCAGACAACGGATGACACCGCGTTTTGCTGTCATCCGATTTTTCGGTATCAAGGACGATTTGTATAATGAATCTCAAATTAGAACACGTAATACAGTGGAAAGATTATACAGTGTTTGGAAAGCAAGATTCCCTATTTTGGCACTGGGAATAAGGCAAGATATTTCACTAGTGCAGTCCATAATTGTGGCATGTGCTGCAATACACAACATTGTCATTGAGAGGAAGGAAGCAGATCCTCCACCTGGTCCAGGAATGGATCAAGAACAATTGCAATTGGCAGTTCAAGAAGGGCAGATAACTCCTGCCATAAATGTAGAAGTGCCACAAAGGGAAGCAGTTCGGGAAACATTTGTGAGGTTCTTCAGAGATAGAATTTATAGAAATTAATGTTAAACATTCATTCATTCATTTATAGTTAAATTACATTTAAAAAATAAAGTTTACAAATGTTTAAAAACATTATTTTGTTGCCTCTCCTTTGCTTCCACATCCATTTCCATAAGTTTTCTCTAATTATGACTGACTGTCGCCAAGCCCAAAACACCGTAAAAACAAAAAAAAATCTCCACTCCTACAGCGAAAAAGTGAAAGTCGCACGAAAAGTTGAATATCGAAAACATTATGCTGCACTCTTTTGATCATTTTGAATACAAGAAAGTATTGCCAACCAACACAGAGTAAACGTGAAAGTGAGAGTTAGCTAACTTCCAGTTACCTTACACTCGTAATACATGAAGTCCATTTTAACCCGGAGTTACTTTAACCGGGAGTTAGTTAACCGGCGATTATAACCAAAAGTGGTAATACAGGGCTTAAGGGACAAGATAGTGAGAGCTGTTTAAGCATCACTAGTTTTTTCTTAATTTAGATTTATCCTTTTCTTTCATTATTAGGGCTCGGCAATTATTTTTTTCTATACTATGCATATTACTCCAAATATACATATATATATGAGAAAGAAGAAAAGAAGTGGAGGGGGATTCCAAGCCTGTGCCAGAGAGTGAACTAGTTTCTTTTGCAGATGATACATCTCTAATAGTGAAAGGGAAGACTTGGGCTGAAGTTAGATTAAATGCACGAAACAAAATGATAATTCTCGAGTTGTTAAACAAAATTTTCTCAGTCTAAATATTACAAACTGTGTTTATTACCCACTTTCCCTCAGTGCACTTGTCTGCAACTGGCCATAAACAGGTCAAAGAATAAGTGACAAATGGTGATAGGTTTTCCTGTTACACTTAAAAGTTTATATGTAATTATTGGCTTTTGCCAGACATTCAGAGGGCAAATGAGTGATGCCAAAGACAATGGTTTTCTTTTGAATTTTATAGTTGCTGACATGGTACACAGAAAAATTGAAGGAAACTTCAAGCACAAGAAAAGATTTCAATTGGCCTTTTCAATTTCAATGACATCCGTGTTTTCTGAAACATGATTTTCAGGAAAGCTCTCTGGGAAATACAAAAATTTTATCAATAAAATATCAAGAAATCAAGGTATCAAGAAAATATCAATAACTTCAATATCATACTACAGACTGGGCTACAGACAGTTTTCTTTCATTTCATTATGCAGACACGATAAGACAATTTTTTGACTTAAATGTCATATCCCAGTTCTGTTTTCTTTTCAGTCTGTCACTTTCCACTTGTCTGTTCAAAATGATACGAAATCTTTTCCGCAGGGCTCTCCATTTTAGATTTGAGTCCATAACTTTTTGTCTCTACCAGATGTTCTGTAGGTTATATGCATAACCTATACAAGTACACCCCAAATATTCCATCTGCATGAGGAGGATAATATTAATTTGATATGTAGAAACCCAGGCTTTGGAAAACAACTTTACATTCAGTTACTTAACTTCATTGGAACTGGAAACGAACACAGCAAACAGTAAGCAACAACAGTCCATTTGCTTCAAGGCACAATAGTAACAATCTTTAGTGCTTGCCAAGATCACCTTTAAGGGAAGGCAGCTCTCCCACTGAAAGACCTGTATCTCATTGCTATCTTCTGAACTTCAAAAAAGTTTTTCTTTTGTTTTTTCTCCCCCCCCCCCACCTCAATCCACCAAGTTGGCCCGGGAATTCTTCAGAATACAATTAAAAAAACTACTACTGTGACTTGAATTCTGGCACATCTCATCCATATGAAAATCACTGACTACGTGACAAAGCTACAAGCAACTTACATGAGAAAACATTTTTTTAGGAAACAAATGAATCCCCTTGGAGAACATGCAAGGTGAAAAGTTGTTGGAAAGAACAAGGGAAAAAGACACTAAAAACCACAGACATTCATTTGGAAGTCGGTGAAAAAAGCAACATAAAACTGGCATTTGTCAGTTCAACTGAATTAAAAATCTGATGTTTTCCAAGAAAACAATTGTGTTGGAAACCACATGTTTGATGCAACAGCTGGGAGATTATGAATTGGTAGGTACACTGCATATCAATCTTCTTTGTGCCCAATATTTGCTTTACATGATGAACTGCCAACAGTTGAGTCCAAGCAATGAGTAATAGTATGTTGCCTTCAACTAACATTGAACAAATGAAATTGTTACACTAATAATTGATTTCAATAGGACCTTCACAAATGATGCATGTCTTATTGTCAATCATCAAAGACTTGTTGAGTTTCACTTTTCCTTACATTACATTTTGCCTACTGACTGATCATTGCTTTGCAGTGAAGCACAGATGATCAAATAATGACCAATGCTGCCTTTCCCAAAACAGCTGTGAAGCAACCAATACAAGCTCACAGCATGGTAGGAAAGAAGATCTTCCTTCCTGCGTGAACCTTGCTCTGCCTCTATTATCCCTGAAAACTTTCTTCCTTCTTTTCACACACTTCCTTTGTGAGATTTTCTAAACTGAAACATTGCCACAAGGTGACACTTGTGCATTGGATGAGAACAAACAATGTTCACAAATTTGTGTTAACAAAAACAATGTAGCAATATGTGATTCCCTTGGCTTGGTAAGTATCGCATTCAATAACTTTTTCAAACTGTTCAAACCACCACTAGGCACATCAAAGTGTCAATGACTTTTCTTTGCAGCAGCTGAGGAAGTCAGGTTGGTCGGAGTTCTACATAAAACACACTAAAGGATTTGTCACAATTTATTCACATGGGAAGATAGTTTGGCTAGAGTTTTTTTGACAGACCAAGTCATTTAAAAATTTAGAAATAAAATCTTAGAATCATACAACTTATACTTTGATTTTTTTAAGTGGCCGATGATATATTTGGCGGCGGCGATGGTGTAACGGTTAGCGTACTGCACTGTTGTACCCAAGTTGGCGGGTTCAAATCTGACCGAAGCCGTGGATTTTTAAGGGCGAAAAAATCCTTCGTACGCCTTCCTTTGGAGGGGAAGTAAAGCCGGCTGTCCCATGTTCGTAGATTTACTTGCATGTAAAAGATCCTCAAGCCTAAATGACGCCTCTGAGCTAAATTCAAATCGCCTGTTTCTCGCCCAAGAAATGCCTCCTTTCTCTCCTAGTTGGTGAAAGGAGCGTAGCGAAATTTGCGTGGTCAGACGGAAGAGCGGGCCTGATGGCCCGAGTCTCACCACGTAAAATAAGGCAAATTCAATTCAATTCAATATAAAGTCATTGTTACACCTTCTGCCTTACAAAACCAATCTTTTAAAATAAGCTCATTTCTGAGACAAGCCCCATTGAAAAAGACAATCGAGATTCATTTTATTCAAAGATTCATTTTATATGTTAATATTCATTAGTGAATATTGAACTAAACAAAATGATAGTGACATAACAAAAACTCTCAAGCTCAAACTCTCTGGCCAAACTGGTTTTGAATATGCAACATGGCAAGTGTCTTACTCAGGGTGTCAACAAATCAACTATTCAAAATTCACTGCTTCTTCTATCATTGGCATCAAGGCCAAGAAATTTTCCCAACTTGTAAATTCACTTACTATTTGAATTAGAAACATTTTGTAGTCATATTGGCACTATAATCATGTCTTTTTTGAGCTAAATAAACTATAAGCAAGGTTTTTATAAAGAAACTACTATAATCTTAAAGTTAACTTATTGAGACTATCCTGACTATGGGAAGAAGTAAAGGGTTTCATTATTTATTATGACACTTCGTTCTGTTGAGAGTTTTCAAGGAGATTTAAACAAAAGGTGGCACAGACAACACAATGTGTGGTGTTGCCTTGTAAATGCATTTTGTTTTAAGAATTCATTTCTGATTATTGTGTTGTTTAAAAATTGTAACTGACATGCAGCAGTATATTTATCATTATTTCATGAGTATTTGTAAACAAGGAAGGATTTGTTTTTTCTATTGTCATTCTTCTCCATTACACAACTATTTCTATAGATTTCTTAAAACAAGATAAATTTAGTTCAACTACTTGGATGTCACAAGAATTATAAAGTAAAGTGGAGATGTATCTTTGTCTTGTGTAAAAAAAGGACTTGTTTGTACTTCACGTCAAATGTTAGTGTAGCAAACTTCTCATTTTGAATAAAAGCAACAAGACAAATACTATGTGTCATGTGACACCTCAAGAATTCTACAACTTCTCAACCACAAGTCAAAATTCTAGTATTCATGAATTCATGCCACATCTATGCTCAGGTACTCACGTTTGCTCAATTACAAGCAACGAGAACCATAGAATTCTCCATTAAACCCAGAATAATTTAATTTCTCAACATTTTCAACACCAACAACACATGCACAGGCAATTGTGAAATAATGAAAATCTATTTACAAATTTAAAAAAATGATAGTACTAATACAATGTATGAATTGTCATAGATTTGGTTCTGGGTGGAGCTGAATAATGCTCTGTGTCAGTCCATTCTCAGTGAAATGGTAATTTCACTTCACTATCACAATCCAAAAGTCCATATTTACCCTCTTCCACAAAACCTTAGTCTGACAATATTCAGCCTATTCTTCTAACAGTCAGTTTGGAATCTCACTGGTATGCCAATACCCCACCTGCATCTCCCTCCCAATAGTTTCATCAAACATGTGAATTTCCACGTTAGTTAACTACTTAATAAGAAGGGGATAACTGAAGAAAGAAAAAAAGAAAAACTCTGTCAGCTGAATGAAACTGCATCAACAAGATGCAGAATAAATCTTAAAAGTAAAAGATACTTATTCCTTTTAAGATACTTGACCCTTAATATACTCAACTCTTAAATTATGTGATTCAATATATCAATAATGATATCAACCTCAAGTAATTTCCCAATCTTAACTTTTTTCAGTCTTCAAAAGTGATCATCATTGCATTCGATTTAAAAACATGCTGTTATTTATTTAAAAAGAATAGTAATTTTACTACACTGAAAAAGTATGAACCAAAAAACAATCTGACATTAAAATAATCATGTAATAAAAGAAACACATTTGCATAGAAATGAATTATTTTTATGACCATTGAACAATGATTAGTCAATTCATGAATTTCTTTTAGACCCACAATTTTGTTGTAAAAACTTTATATGTATACACAAACCAGATTTAAATATTTGGTGTGGTTTCAGTGAACATTTACTCAAAATTCCAGACAATCAAACTTTTTAATTTTTCTTACAATATATATTACTGAAATTCTTCCGTTCTAAAAACAGGAGAACTTAATCGAAAAGCAATTAAAATGTAGATATCAAAAGTCATTGTTAAGTAAGCAATACATGTGTTGAAGAGAAGGCATGTTGTTTTAATCTACAAAATTAACCTTATCAAAGAATCAATCTTTCACAATGTTTAAAAGAAGATATTAAATATTCGCTTCATGAAAATTACTTTTTTTTTTCAGTGAAATTTTATCTTTTTTTCATTCTTTAAAGAAAATGAGATCCACAGAAATGATTCTTCTATGGAACATTATATAGCCTTATATAACCCTTGAATTTTAAGGGCAACAATTCTAATGTCAAACTCTTAGACATTTAGCGATCGTTCAACTCTCTAACTTACATTCACACACAACAGATCTCTTTAGAAATTTAGTTCACTTAAAACATTTATTGTTAAAAGACATTCTACAAAGAAGCATAAGAAACCCTCACCATTCAAGTATACAGAAATGGTGCAATGATCACCAATGAAAGTGGTACGTCATAAGCTGACACCCCCAGGTAGGGTACTTTAGTAACCAAACAAAAATATTTAAATAAAGAAAAAAATAATAAATAAAAAAAAAAAATTAAAAAAATACATTTAATCGTTGAGCGAACTTTGCCCTGCCCACAATTAAAATCAGAGAAAAAAAGTAAAAGCAGAATTAAACAAAATTATGTGAAACAAGAGACTGTTACTCAAGTACTCACTTGGCTGGCTGTCGACTGGTGCCTTGCAGCCCGTGAGTTTTGCCTGAAACGGGAGTTGTTGGAGGTGTCGCTTTACGAGCACCCGACACAGCAGTTGGTTCCTTCCAGGAGGGAGGCAACATGCCAATCTCCAACTCCCCCTCTGTCGTCAAGGCAAGCGAATCTTTTTTGGGGCGACCGATTGGTCTGGGCCTGTTTGGAGATTGTTGCTGGTTACTTCGAACGGGTGTTACCTGTTCAATAAAGAAGAATTTTGAGAAAATGATAAGTTTCAATTAGTGATGATTAAATCAAACTGCAATGATTTTAGTTTGAAAGCTATTGGTCACAATCCCTTCAAAATGGCATTCTATTTAGATGGTTCGTAGTGAAGCCAGCAACTCAGATGTTTCGTAATATTTCATCAGGAGAACCAAAAGCAATAATCAAACTTATCCAATGTGCTTTATATAAGCAAGCTGAATATTCTATCACCTCATTAATTGATAATTTTCAGTAATCAACATGTTTAATGACATGTTAAGAAAAATATAGAAAACCAATGCTGAACAGTGAAAAAAATATTCATTGCTCAATAATATATGATAGCAAATATTGCTGGAATATTACCTGCAATGAAATTTGAACTTCCTTAATTTCACTTTTTGTATTACCTAAAACCTGTCGAAGATAAGGTGTACACAAGAAGTTTTTGGTTCTCATACATTTATACACGGCAGAATGTATCAACTAGCAGTATACTAATGAGAATATTTTAACATTTAACACAGAAAACTATGAAGTGTGATCCTTAATCATCTACCTAGAATGAGCAAGCTACATTTACACAACATTGTGCTGAAGTAATGTTGCATTGGAAATTGATTTATCAATTGTCACTTGAAAACAACTAAAACAAATTAACAAACTGGATAATGAATTGTACCATGTAACCACACTCCAAAAAACTATCAACAGTAATTTTCTATTTCATTGCCAATTAAATCAGATTTCTTTGATCCTTATTTCTACCCTGCAATTTAAGAGGATGGGAAAAAAAAAAAAAAAGAAGTTTAAGCACACTTGAGCATACAGGGTATTTTCACAAAATGTAGGTTTATTTTCTTTTCTGGTTGGCAACCTTCAGTCAGCTTCTGATTTACAATTTGAAGGATGTTAGAGAAAAGCTGAATTTATTTCATTTTGCATACACTGAGAGTTTAACAATTGGTCATCACTTACCAGATCCCTCTGTCAGTTATAGAATATATAATTTCCACTTCCCTGCCAGAGGGGACCGAGTTTCAATGCATGGCAAAGGGAGCAGGGTAAGACAATCGGCAATAGGATTTAAATGACAGATGATTTGAGTCACCAACAGGAACTAGGAAATAAAATGGAGCTTAATGTTCGCAAACAAGAGCTCAGTTTTGATTCTAAGAGTGCAATCCTAATTTAAATGGCAAAGTGGAGAGTGAATTTGACAATTCACAATGAAAGTTAGGAGCTCATAGGAAGCTTGTGATGAAGACACAATCGTCTGATAATTCCCCTGAAAACAGGGCGAGGTATACCTTGATGGTGGTGTTGGAATTATCTGTATTAATACAAGAAAAGAAAGTAATGGGAAGAAATGAAGGCTTCATAGAAGACTAATTTCACATTGCGCAAACAGAAACACAGTTTTTGATTTTTGTTTGCGAGAAGCAAGTTCCAACAATATAATAACTATTGACCATAATATGAGAAAAAATTTATTTTCCTAGGTAAGGAAAGTCATGGAGACTGATAAAGCAAAGATCCCTGTGATGGTGTACACAAGATGAGTGATAACTAAAGAGACTTGCTGCATATGCCAGTCTTCAGGGAACTCAAATCTCTACCCCTAGAGAATTTTATGAATGGGCACATATGAGTCTCAATGGAATTTTCTTTTCATACAGTACCATAGAAGAACATGAAGTGGCAGTGCGGTTAAACAGCGAAAGATATGTAGGGCTCAAAATAGTAGCAGGTTCATGGATCACCCAATCATCCTGTCATTCCAGTCAGCGATACTACTTTCAGTAAAATCTGTATCAAATTCAACTGAAACGCCTAGGGAAGTTGTTCACCAAAAGACTCCACCACCAACACCAAGTCAAAAGAAGTTCACTCTGTAGTTCATCAGCTGCCACGTGAGCAGATCCACTGTAACAATGGAAGTAGGGGTTGCACACTGCCCCTTGCAGCTTAAATGAGTACTTTTAATGATAATTATTGTTTCTTTTAAGATAACATCAAGAAAATTTAATAGAAGATTTCTAGAACATCCTGAATCGCCTGTTTCTCGCCCAAGAAATACCTCTTTTCTCTGCTAGTTGATGAAAGGAGCGTAGCGAAATTTGCGTGGTCAGATGGAAGAGCAGGCCTGATGGCCTGAGTCTTGCCACGTAAAATAAGGCAAATTCAATTCAATTCAATGCAGTATTAATGCAGATTTTCATAAATTTTAAAAGGTTGTCTTTCCAGTAATTGCAATTTAAAAAGGTTTTTTATTGTATGCCTAAAATAGTACGATATAATATTTATATTTATTTATTTATAATTTGACAGACTTTCGTCCAGTATACAAATACAGAATAATACAGTTATACAATTAAGAAAAATAAGACTTGCGAATATCATAATAACAATATAGTGAATATCACAATAAAAATATAAATATTCTAAAAATCAATACAAGTAACTCATAACACAAAATACAAATACCCAATTCAGTAAAAAAACCTTCACTACGATTCCAAACGTCGCACCCTGACTCATTTACCACCCTAGTGATAGGGTTATTTGCAGCTTAGGTATTTGAACAGGTTGCCATGGAAAAAGTATCTTTATTTCTCAAGCGAATTGGAGACTATAATTCAATTCTTCGAGTAACAGCGGGCAATTAATTCTACCATTAACTAACAAACCAAACAAGGTATCATTGAAGTTACAAATATTGAATGAATAATTGTTGAATAATCTTTTATGTACTTAAAATTTTTTTTAGGATTTGTAGAAAGAAATTTTGTGTGCAACAAAATTTAATTTGTCACTGTTCATATCATGCCAATTCACCAAAAAAGGATACATAAAGAATGGGCAAGAACCATAAACTCAGAGTGCATTTGTTAACTATTTCACAATGGAAGATATTAATATGAAAGAAAGAAGAAATACAAGGGAAGGGAGGTCATTTCGGGAGCCAGAGTTTGTGACGTTATATATTTCACATTTTAACTTTTACAGTATTGTGTTTATGGGAACTTTTCTTCCAGAAATAAAACACCAGGAGGGGGAAAAAAAAGGGTGACATATGTCCATTACTCTACCCTCTCTCTTGCAAAGGGAACATAGAGCTGAGAGTCAAATTTGCACACAGTGTTCTCAAAAAATTTAGAAACTCCATTGTGTGGTGTTGCTTCTTTGACTAAGTTAAGTGGTGTTTTGTGTTATTTTGTGGCCTATGGCTTTTCACAATAAATAAGAAACTCGGGATTCTGTCATTCATGGCCTAAATTAACCACAGGCCAGTTCTTCAATGGCAGTTGAAAGGTACTGTACATTTGTTTCAGATGGTTCACAGAAACATCCACCAACACCAAGCACTTACAGCGGAAACATGTGGTGGGCACCCCCCCCCCAACACACACACAAAAGAGACAGTGTTGAAGGGAATCTCCCAGTTCTTCCTGAATCCAGGAGGGATAAACTCACCAAAACAGGCATCTTCAACCCTTCAGATTTACATTATAGACTTTTATGTA
Source organism: Gryllus longicercus (assembly GCA_038098605.1). Classification (NCBI taxonomy): domain Eukaryota; kingdom Metazoa; phylum Arthropoda; class Insecta; order Orthoptera; family Gryllidae; genus Gryllus; species Gryllus longicercus. Next base: position 595,198 of record JAZDUA010000460.1, on the reverse strand, counting down.
ATTATTAACACTTTTTTATTTGTCTCCTGAGGGGTGAGATGGAAACATACCATTCAAAAGGTTTAAATATTAAGGTGACTTGTGTACCCAAGTCACCCCACCTGACTGTCTTCACTTTTTCTCTGTTATAATTGTAATAAAATAAATATCTTGACATTCAGAAACAACCAAAAAAACTTTTCTAGGAATGAAACTTTGTAAAAATGATTAATTTATATAGCAGATAATGCCCAAAATCTGTACCCAAGCCACCCCGGTTTACAGTATATAATAGTATACCCTTGTGCAAGACTTGCATTAAAAGTAAGTGTAATACTTGTAATGCATTTAGGATATCATATTAACAAGCAATATGGCAATTTACCTTTATACGTGGAAAAGCTCCTCTGGAGAAATTTTTTGGTGCTTTTGGAGATCCACTAGGGTCTTCTTTAACTCCTAGGGTTTTAGGAGTACCGTCTACTTTGGCTGCTTTTGATAACTTTTGCATCTTTTGAGGAGGAGTCCCAGAACTTTCCTATGGAAAATACAAAAACAAAATACATGCAACAATTCTTGATTTGACTTTTCAAAGATGTCAAGAATAACGAGTAGATTGGTTTCCAAGAGGTGCAAGTCCCACAAAACAACTAGTTCTGCTCCAACTGCACAAACACTCTCATTTTATTAGTACTAGTCACATAAATTATAATATTGCAACTACTTTCAGCCATCATTTGGATTCATCAAAATTATACGAAAAATTCTTCTATTTCGAAAGAAAAATACTATATCAAATGATTCAAGGTTCTAATATTGAAGAACAAACAAAAATTCTGCATTTTCGATAGAACAGTAAGATCTCCCAAAAATGTGTATTTTGCCAATTTTCAAAATCGCTGAGACTTGACTGAAAATAAAGCTTGCACAATTTTTATAAGTATTCTTAGCTCTTTTAGAGAAAAAAATCTAAAGAAAAAATTGATTATTTCTATAAAACGTTTTAAAAATGTCCAACCATACAACATAAATGTAAATACTAGGAAAATGATAATAGTATGAAATTTTAAATTCACTTCAGAGTATTTGGTAGTTAATTTGATATAACTAATTAAGAAAATATACAATTTCCATAATACAACCCCATTCCTGTTGTTTTCCAGAAGTATTGTGCATTATGCTATGTAAAATGAAAGGGTGTACCCAAAGCATTTTTATAAATAAAATAAAAAGATAATTATTTTTCTAACATTTACTTTTTGACATCTCAGTTTTATCATAAATTAGTACTTTCTAGTGCTCAACTAGAATCCTGACTTTTCCAGATTGCATGAGCACTGAGCACCTTTCCTGGCATTTCCAGATTTTCTAGGCACTCTATTTGCTAGAACACTGACTAAGCAGGAAGGTCTACCAAACTGCATATGGCGGCGAGGATTATACCCAAGTAATTTGTCCGCAAAATGTATCAAGTGCTATTCCTCTAAAAAGAAAGATCAAACATTTAGTGTATTGAATTTTATTGTACAAAAGAGAAAAATCAGCAGTTTGATTGCCCAAATAAAAGTATAACATTTACGTGGACATGGACTTTGGTGACAACTGCTTATAATGTCTTGTAGAATGGTGGCATAGGCCGCCTACAACGTTCCTCTTGTAACTGTTATTACCAGCATCAAGTCAGCATGTGTTAGTATACAGAAAACATCAGATATATTAGATAATAGATTTTTCTAATAGACCTAAAATCTTGGCTCTAAATGGATCAAAATGGAATCAAGAGCATATGGAATAAGAGAATGGAACTATCTCTTGAAAAACCCAATGATGTTCACATTACACTTTGAAATAACATGTAATTGGCAGAAAGTATGTTCAGTGATCTCAAAATGTGAGAAATAGTTGTTTTTATAAACTTTAGCAATCATTCAATCTGGAAAAAATGATATTCTGAACTTGCAACTCATGGCAGCCAACCTGACCCCACTTATAGTTTCACCACAGCATATCTAAAGCTGTCTGCTATGCAACACATTTGTGTGGTAGAAAAATCATCACACAAAAGAAAGAGGAAAACAAGACTTTTTATTGTGTGACATTCCCAGATGTATCAACTGCTGAGGTAGTCCCATAAGTACAGTGAATGTTATATAATAAGAGGTGGAAGTGTTACGTTCCTACTACTAGAACATGAGCCAGTCCCAGCACCAACTCATATTTGCTTGTGGGGTGATACTACCTCTAGATTTCCCTTTAAATGGGGCACTGCCCCAACAAGTGTAAACTCTAACTGTAATGTAGCATACTGCAAGGTAGTGTGTTTGTGGGTGTAAAGGGAGTGGGGGGAGGAGGAAGGAAGGATCATCGGCCAATTTGGTATGGTACACATCCAGGTTTTGGCTGGTACTGATCAGAGAAACCCAAAAAAACTACCATTTAGAGCACTCTTACACTAGAAGGTCTCCTCCATGGCAAATGAATTCAACCTAGCATCAATTTTGTGTCAAAATCAATCAACATCAGGATTCTAACTCTTTCAGTCAGAAGCACTGCAGTGACAATAACTTTTGCCCCCTAACTCACTCAGCTGGTAGATTTTTTATTTATATCACTCATGACACAAAAACACTGTGCCAAGAAAATCTCTCCACACTAAACCGAGCCTGTTGCTGCCGCCACTTCTGCGCTCAACTTTGCCAACTCCCGCGGCGTTGTTACTCGTGCATGCTTCACCTACCCCCCTCCATCCAACACCTGCACCCCCTTTTGGGTGGTGCCAGCACAGCTTGACGCTCATGATACCAACACAATTTCTGTTGGTAGCACTCTCACCAGTATGATAACACTGAAGAGAGCTTTCCTGGCACACTGTACAAGTGATATTTATTAATAGACACCTTCTCCCTAGATTAATCTGCTTACTTTTCAATCTACATCAGTTAAATTGGGACACTGCTAAAGTGCAAAACTAGTGGGGCTACAACAGTAAGTACTTTCTTGTGGTATGTTGTAGTATTTTGTTGTAATATGGTGTATTATTTCACAATTAAAAGTTTAAATATTATTTAAATTCAATTGGAATTCATTACTTGCATTTGCTTGCGACTGTATTAATTAAAAATATTTTTGCTTCACTGACAACAGGTTGTAGAGGGCCTGTTGAGGGCATGTCTTTCACTACAGTCCACTGTACACAATTTTTCAATAAGTGTTACATATGTATAGAGCAAACAGCGTCATATCTGATAATGTAGCCCAAGTACACATACTCTATTATCTTTTCTGTAGTAACACTAAGTTTATTTAATTTTATTAATTTTCAACTTTCTCAGTCTTTCAACGCAACGCATTGAAACAAAATTCTTTTCCTATACAATGTTATTACACATGATTAATACAAAATTAATTTTTTATATTCAAAACTTACTGAAGTTCATGCTTTTAGGGTCTTCTGATTAACTCATAAATATATAATAAAGAATTGAACAGGTAAATTTTAACAGATTTAATAATATTCTTTATAGTTTGGGGAAAAAACACACACACACACACACGAACGCACACACACATGAAAATATAGAAACAGAAATTGAAATTTTTAGTACTTACCCTAAGTTTAGCATCCCTAATGATTTCTTTTGTTGGATCGTTCAAACCCAGAGCCATTTTGAAGAAAGTGAAATTCTCATCAGTGAGATCCGTACCAGATACTAAAACAAAAGGCAGGGATTACTTTAAAATACATAAACTAATGAAACAAGACAAGCAAAAAATGCAACTATGAGAGTTTGCAAACAATAAGAAATGGCAGTAAGATTGTTCATCCTGAGACTGATGCAGATGCAAACAAATGTTTGTATTAAAAATACCTTCTTACTGCTGTCTTATTTTTAAACTTGTGAATATGTTTTGTATCTGGATTGGTCTGTTTTGTCGAAATCATAAATTTCCATATTTATACGAAAGTTTGTAACTGAAAGCTGTTTAAAGGGAGTAAGTATTTCATAAGAATCCATATGATTACAGCAAACTCTGCACAAAATCACTGTGATGCCACAGCCGAAGGGTAACAGCATCCAATAATTTATTTGTCAATGAAACTTTGGCAACATGACAATACAACATAATGGCAACAAAAAATCTTATACTGATATCCTGCAACTGAATCTCACCAGCAATCTGCCATTTTGGAATTCAAGTTCTCCCACCCCTCTTTGGTTTTCCAGATTTGGAAATGAAAATTTCGTTCTGTTTTGTACATTACAAAAACATTTCTTTGAGCTAGTTACATAACCGTATGTTACTTACACCCTTTTCTCAAGCAAGGAAGTACTGTAATTGTAGTATTTTGTATAAAAAAAAAAGAGCTGTAAGTAAACTGGAAAATTCTGCCTTATTAGGAATCACATAACTAATACTAATAATAATCTTGGAATATTTAAAGAATCAGCAGCATTTAAAGAATGTCAGCAAAATCAATATACAGTAATACCCCATTTTTACATTACATTTTATGCTTTTCCTGCCTTTTACATAATTCTTTGTTGGTCCAGTCGCAAAGTCTATATTTACGCTTCCTGCAATTTAATACTTGATATGGAGAGTGCTTTCTAACTTTACATTCATTATTTTCAGTTTATTTTTTATTTGTCATACACTTGTGTATTATATGGAGAAATATAAGTAGTGCAAAGAAAGATATGCAATGATGACAGAAAAATTCATACTGATACAGAAAAAGTGGATAAATCCTGCTCCAATATGTAGTAAACTAACACAAATGTGCTACACAAGTCTGTAGCAAGAAGATTGAAAAGCCTCAAATTCATTTGGATCAACCAGGGAAAGTCAATTTTGGAGAAAATTTGCCAAACAAATTTGGCACGAGCATTGACCATAGACGGGCAAACAGACTTTTGCATCCAACTAATTTTTCGTTTTCAAGTACTCGCAAAATGCAGATTCTGGCTACACCACATGTTAGAGGTAGTAATTTTCTATATACAGGAACATGATTTTATCACTTTTTCATTGCCAGGATCCGTCAATAAGAGTTTTTCTTTTGAAAATTAGTCATTTTCCGATGGACTATTATAATAATTCTTTTCCTACGAAGTAAGGCCGTGAAAGTAAAAGCAAAGCCACCATACCAGTAAATAATGTAAAAACTTGACTACCCAATCGTTTTTTTTTACCTTTTGGGCATTTTATTTTTTTCCATCGTTCCTCTGAAAAGTGTTAAGTATGAACTGTCAATGCACTTACTGTACGTACTTACTGTGTACTGACGGCATGAACTGTCAATGCACATTTTGAGATCCCAAATGCTTTTTCCAAAAAGTATGTCTTTTCATTAACAGCATTAATTTTCAAACTGCAAGTAGGAATATTTCTACAAAATTGATATTTTGCATTCGACACCATTGAGGAGACCATGCAAATTTTGAATATTACTTTATTGTCTGAGGATAATACCAAGCATCACATCTCCATACTATTTATGGGTGTTTCATACTTCAATTCGGTAAACCCTCCACATCTCTCACATTGAAATCTTCAACACTTGACACTAGAAGGCACACTGTTCACTATTGGGTACCCTGGTATCAACATTTTGAATTGTTATTTTTTTTCAAAACTCCTTGGAGACCCACATGAAGGGTTGAACTCTACATATTCAATTAAACACAACATATTTTAAGGAAGGGTTACAAATTTAAATAAACACAATATGTAATAATTACTTACAATGTTCTGCAACTTCACGTGCAGATCGAACTTTCTTGCCAGAAGGAGTATAATAATAAACATCAGCCAATCGTTTCTGAGATTGATCAGACATTTTTCTAAAAACAAGTTCACGCCTCCAACCTACAAAAAGAAAATATAATTGGAATCCATATTCTATCAACTCTAAAACTATGTTTTGAAGAACATTTCTTAGAGATATTCTCAATGAGATAAATACAACAATTTTTTTCTTTCTTTTAAACTACTTGAACAAAACAAAAAATACCACTCACCCATTTCCAACGGTTTTCTGTAAGCTGGATTCGAGAGGTCAGCATGATATGATTTCTTCCCCCTTGGTTTTGCTTCTCCAGAGAAGCCAGAGGCAACAGATGGACTACTGGCATTTGAGGAACACAATTCCTCTGTTTGCAATGCATCTGCCCCTGCAAAAGAAGAAATTGCCATGAATTCCTTTGAATCTCTCCACATTCGTGATCACACAAATTTTTAAATGTATTTTATTTTAAATTTTCTCTTACATAAATTAATGGGAAAATGTTAACTCAATGTTTTGCATAAAGCTGCAAAATTCTAGTATGTGTTACCTTCCTAGCACTTCAAACTATCAATGCACAATCAATGTAAGTAGTTGCACATTTGAGAATGTTTCTTAACATCATATCATACTCTTGGCATTTGCAAGACTTTTTTCTTTCTTTCTTCTCCCCCTTCCCCCTTCTTCTGTCTTTCAACCTTTTATTTTCAAACTCAATAAGACTTTGTTCAGCTAAAAATATAGAGATTATTTTCAAATAAAATTAATCAAGGAATACGCGAAAGAATTGAATGCAGTTACATATATAAAACCTTTGTATTACAAATGATCAACAACAAAAAGTTGTTATTGTTGCTATTAAAAAAAAAGTAACAATCTAGATGCAATGATACTTCACTACTTAACTGCACTTTTGGTGCGAGAGGACAGATAAACATATTTTAAGAACATACATACAATTCTCAATCTCAAATCTTTCTTTAATGTACATATTTTCCTTACCAAATTTTCCATGTTCAGGATGTTTTTGTTCAATCACAAAAAACTTAACGCACTTCACACGAGCAAAAACAAGACCTGTCATAATGATTGGCGTTAAATTGGAATGATTCCCATGGCAACGTAACTATCGATTTTAATTCTCCAAACTGTTACTATGGCACCTCAACAAAAACGAATGCCTCTTATCAACCAGTTGCAAGTGAAATTCAAAGATAACCCAAAAAATATTTGATCATTCTTTCATGAAAAACAAAATAACTTTGAATAATAAATAATTATGAAATTTCAATAGATTCCCCCCCCCCTACTTTCCATCAATACAATATAATGAATAAAGAGTGTAATTAGTCAGATTTTCATGCAAATGCATATTTCTTTAGTTATATTTCAGTTTTGTTCAATTTGTTTCAATTGCTTAGTTCAATTTTCCACAAACTGGTGTTCTTAGATACCTATTTTAAAGTTCTCTTTTTGCATATTTTAGGTTGTAAATTTCTCTCTTCAGGGTTAGGGAGAATTGAAGGGCTTAGTAGAACAAGGGGGTATCCCACATTGACTTAGTTTTGAGATATCGAGAGTTTCTATAACACTTTCATAGTACAGCTGTGTATACTTTTCAACTTTTAAATACAATACACTTGCATTTAAGTCCATACACATTTAAATAACATTATACTACAAAAAATAATTTTTGAATACTAGTAACTCAAATTTCACAAAAAAATGTGATAGCCTTTGGTTCTACTGAGTCCTTTTATTATTAATAAAGCATTGAACATTTCTCTGAAGTTTGTATTATTTCCTTTTTGGGAATTTGTTTTTCTTGTTGGTAAAACTCTGCTAATAGAGGAAGTTACTGAAGATATGATTTCTCTTGAATCTCATATTTTTCATTTATCCCCTTGAACACTATACCAGTGTGGCACAGAGGAACAATTACACAAATAAAGGGCATATACAGAAGAATTGGGTAACAATGTGAAGCCTTATATCAAATATTTCTTCAAAATGTGTATATGTTCAATCAGTCAGATTAACTTCCATTATAACATACCTATTTGTATGCATTGATTAGAGGAAGTTACTTGATTTGTTTTCAGCGTGCATCACTGTTTTTTGTCAACAAGGAACAATGTTTCAACTGGATATTTTTGAATACTGCATAAAAATCAGAGTAGTGAGGATCCTAGCCCTAATGAGCGGAATCAGTGGAGAAGTTTAGCATTGTAACCATTCCTATTTGAATACAGTGACAAAAGACATCAGAGCAAAAATATTATCTTTTCCATTTCTTAATGTTAGTGAATTGAAAACAAAATTTGTAATACAAAACACCATTTAAACAATGGCAGAAATTTAATTCCAATGGGTAATCAACATGACAAAAAGGAAGTAAAAGAATATGCATGGTTTATCTCAAAGTCAATAATTATGGTCCTAGACACAACACAGCATTAATTTCCACTGGAACTTAAAATACAATATTTATAGTTTTTTAAGATTAAATAAATGTGTTTCAACATTCAAAATTCCCTAGCATTAAAAGGTGTAATTTAACAGAAGAGTTCTCTCTCAAGAAAGTACTTATGTCATATGTCAATCAGAAGCTTGACATCATTGTAAAGCATATTGCAGTTCATTGAAGAGCAAAAAGGGAGGGAGACAACATCAAAACTACAAATACAATGTTCAATTTTTTAAATACAAAACTACTGGTACTTCAAACATTGCATTAGATAGATGAGAATGTGTCAGAGGTCACATTGTTTAGTAATTAACTCAGAGATGCATTTATTTCCACATTCCATTATCATAAATTATTGCTAATTAATAATTGAATTAACCCATTCAGACCCAGTGTGCATAATTATGCTTATCAGTTTTATATGCATTCTTTTTTATTTATTTATTTATATACATATAATTACAGGCAATCGCCCAATTATTAAATATCATTTACATTACAGTATTATTGAAAATCATTTAGTAACAGGTTTTTATAAGTTTTTTTAAATTGATAAGGTGAACAAAATAAGTTAATGCGGTTACAGTCGGCACTTCTACACATTTTCCATAATGGCGCATAATAGTACAAGGTTGATCTTGCAAAAGGAATATTAAATAACATGCCGTTTGTAGAACGCAGATCACGCACTGGATTAGCCCAAGGAATTTTACAATGTAATTCTGAAGAGTCTGTATCATGATTTATCAAATTATACAGAAAAAGTACATCAAAATAATCCCAATGGGAGCGTAATGAGCAATTCAATCTAGTTGCGACTTGGAAATAATTGTGACTAAATCTAGGAGATGGACTATCAAGCTTGAAGGCAGCAAAAATAAAAAAAAATTGTGCTGAACAGTTTCATGTCTAGAGATATGGTTCTGGTAAAAGGGAGACCATATTTGTGAGCCATATAATAATATCGGTCTTACTAGAGTTAAATATAAAGTTTTGATGGTTTGCACATTAGTAAATTCAGATGCAATACGTCTCACAAATCCTAACATCTGATTTGATTTATTAATAATATCGTCAATATGTAGATGAAAACTAATTTTTTGATAAAAAATAACACCCAAATCTCTAAAGTATGAGACTGATTCCAACATTGCATCTCCTAGTTCATAATTGAATACAATGGGATTACTAGATCTAGTAAAAGACAAGGACTTACATTTACCATTATTCAAATTCAAACATTTTGATGAACACCAATCTAACAATGTATTTAAGTCACATTGTAAATCGAAACAGTCTTGTAATGAATTTATAGTTTTATAAATTTTCAAGTCATCAGCAAAAAGTAGGAATTTTGAATACGGAAGTGTTTTCCTAAGATCATTTACAAATAGAATGAATAATAGTGGGCCTAGATGGGAACCTTGTTGTGACTCCAGATGTGACGTATATATTTCTAGAAACGAAGGATTTATATTTCACATTCTGCGTTCTCCCAGTTAAGTAACTATAGAACCAATTCAAGATTGTACCATGGATACCAATTTCTTCCAACACATGAAGTAAAAGAACCTGGTTTACAGTATCGAAGGCTTTGGAAAAGTCTGTATAAATTACATCTACTTGTTTTTGTATATCTAAATTTCCAAGTATATAATGTTGGATAGTCATCAAATTAGTAACAGGAGACCTCCCTTTACGAAAACCATGTTGTTCCTCGATCAAAATTGGATTTAGAAATTGCGTCAATTTAATTGTTGTGATGGGTTCCATCAATTATACAAAGTTTAGAGATTGGTCTATAACTCTCAACGTTAGAACGTTTATCTTTTTTGTGAATCGGAGTTATATAACTGGTTTTCCACATCTTTGGGAGGGTTCCTTCTCGCAGAGATTTAATAAATAAAAAGTGTAGGATTGGTATCAGATTCACATTACAATTTTTCAATAATAATAATGGTATACCATCAGGGCCAGGAGAAGTGTCTGTTTTCAATAGCATTAAAAACATCACATTGAGTTATATCAATAAACCTAATATCAACCAGTTTATCGTCTTGATTCGAATTTCTAATAGTTGGAATATTGTAATTTTTATACACAGTTTCAAAAAATTTTGCGAATAAATCTACAATTTGTTGAGGTGAATCCGCGGTTTCATTTCGAAAAAACATAGAATTTGGTAAGCCAGATATTTTTCTCTTAGCGTTAGCATACTTCCAAAATGATTTAATGTCGTGATGGATAGAAGTTTCAATTCCAATTAAATAATCAGAATAATCCTGAGCTTGTTTCGCTTTACATTTTTTCCTCAAATCAGAGAAGATAGTATAATCATTAACATTTCGAGATACTTTAAACTGAATGAGCGCGCGATTTCTCCTGAAGCATGTTTATCAAATCCTTAGAAAACCAAATTGGATAAGATGAAGAATAATGAAGTTTTCTAGGAACGTGTTTCTTGATAATTTCATATAATTTATTATATAAGATTCTGTGCAATATGTGTTATGGTTTGAACAAAATTATGTTTGCTTAACACCTTTGACTCTGAGAATATGTTTTGCCAATTTTTGCTCCCCATCTCCCCTCTGAAAAGGAACTAAATGTCATTGTTTACGACAATGCCTGCCAGCAGTGAGAATGTGAGAAGTATGTATCAATATTTTTCTCTTACGAAGCAATTATCAGTTAATTTCAGCTATTCACATTCTGATAATAGGGTTATTAGCTGTATACAAATGTTTCTCAAACTTCTGAGCAAACATTTGTGATCTTCTGGTATTAAAGTTGGGAACTTTAAAACAATAGATTCGGCAAAAGTAAACAATGAATAGTACCACTTAAAAGTTTTCACAAAAACATATCAACATAAACTCTATAAGATTTCAATGAAGGTATGTTCAAACGTGAAGCTATGATATGAAAATCGTAGTGATTATTGAAAAGATAATCGTATCGTCCTTAGAGGCACAAGCCAATGGGAAAGGGTTATAACCTCGTTTGTAAATTTGAAGATTGTATTTCACGATAAACAGAAATGAATAATGAGTGCATAAATGTATTTAATTTCCTGTACAATTAAGAGGATAATTTTAGACCAAAGTTATTAAGCTAAAAATTCTTTAAATGTAGCACCAGTTGGTAGCACAGAAGCATACTGTTATTGTGAAGTAAATTTAAAGCAAGTTTAAACATAATCATTATTTATTTGGTGGTGGCATGAGCATCCAGCATCACTTGTGGACATGTGATCTGTGTGCTTACCTATTTCATACTCCTCTGCATTATGTTATTGTGCATTTTTCTTGTCGAGATTATATACTTTTCATGTCTCTAGAGCCTCAACTTTTGATCTCATCATTTTGTTGTCAACTTGCCCATGTTCCCGCAAATCCGAATTCCCAAGCGAAGCATTAGGGAAATCAGATTAAACCAACTCAACAGGGCTGAGAGTAAATCGGCAGTAAACCGTCGGGCACTCGAGGCAACGCCCACACTGGGATGCGCTCACTTAGGGTTGACTGCCCCTGATCGGTAGAGTTGTTACATGATCTTAAACATTATTAGGACATCGGCAAAAAGAAATTCAACATCCCTTATAATATCACTAACATCATTTATAAAAATTAAAAACAATAGGGGACCTAGGTGGGAATCTTGGGGTACCCCAGATAAAATATCTGTGGGTTCTGAAGTAGCATTTCTAACAGACACTGCCCACGACCCAACAAATAATGTCTAAACCATTGAAGTAGAGATCCACAAAATATCAAAAAGTTTCAACTTGCAGAGAAGAATGGAATTCACTGAATCGAAGGCCTTAAAAAATTTTGTATAAATACCATCAACTTGAAAATTATCCTCCATACCATTGAGAATATTGAGAGTAATATATGAGATTGGCCTCAAAATTTCGTCCATTAATAAAACCTAAATGTCTCTGACAGACGTGGACAGATCAAGTAATTCAATTTATCAGCAATTATCGATTCAAAAACTTTAGAAATTGTAATTGGCCTATAATTAGAAATGCAACTCTTATCACCAGATTTGAAGATTGGTATGAGGATTTCCACTCCATTGGAAACAAACCTTCAAAAAAGGATTTATCAAATAGAACCTTCAGCTATTTGGAGAAAATACAAATTTACATTTTTTAACAAAATTGTAGGGATCCCATCAGGACCAGTTTTCCCATTCATGTCTAGCTTTTCAATTTTTTTAAGTACATCAGAAACACTCAAATCAATGGAGTTCAAAACATACATAGATCTGTCAATAAGATTTATATCATCTACCTGACTTGAGTGATGAATATTAAAGGTGGAGAAATAACTTACAAATCCATTTACAGTAGACTGAGTATTTGCATAGACTACTGAACCCATCCTCATCAGACTGGCAAATCTCTGCCAGTCGTTGTCGAGTTAATGTATTTCCAGAAGTTTCTGCTATCAGTACTGATATGTTGTGCGGTTTCCTCATTAAACCTTGCGAAGACACTTTTAGCTTGGATTTTACATTTATATCTAAGATTTGGAAACAAAGTATGTGAGGGTCAGTGATGAGTCAAACATTTTGTACAATTTATGATCTTCCTTCTTCCTCAAAATTAATTCTATTAGATCCTGAGTATATCAAGAAGGAAACTTTTATTTTTTTTATATATATTTTTAGGAACAAAGAGATACGTACGTTAACACTGATAAACGTAGAAGTAAATGGGAATATAATTTTTCTTTTTTAATTTATTTATTGAATAAGGATAGCAGCAACAAGCTGTTATACACATATCTAATCATATTGTATAATACAGTGTTCCTATTTTGTTCAATACTAACTTTACATATTATAATCATAATCGATGGCTCATTTACGAATCTTTTCTAATATAACATATTAGTTTATCGCAAATATTTCTTATATCACATCAGAATATCATTAACCACTATTTATGAAGGTTAGCTGAAGGTTAGTTTATTCAGGTTGTATATACATACAGAAATATATATATGCATATGGTATACAATACATATACTCCGCACCTCACTGAGGTTAAAACCTGTTCGTGAACCCGCAAATCGCATTATGTACATGATATCACAAAACGCTGTACATTTGTAAAGACATGAAAATATAAATAGAAAAAAAAAAGAAACAATTTTATAAAGAGAAAAAAATAGCACTAATTACATAAAAAAAAGAAAAACTTTATAAAACTATACTCGATGAAATACAAATAAAAAAGAGAAATCAAAGAAAATGAAAAAATTAACATATTTTCTATTTATAATACATATATAAAAGCCAAAATATAAATTACAATAGGTATAGTATAACTTAGATGAAGGATTTCAATGCAAACAGGGCATTACTCAAAAATGGTCTTAAGAACAATCTCAGAGGAGTTTATCAACCAGCATTTTATCATTCTTTTAGTTGATTTACTATTTAAATTCAGGATTTTCAAATTACGTGGAAGCAAATTGTAAACTTTATAACTGATATATTCAAAATTTCTTCTACCAATATTCTTTTTAATGTCTGGAGGTTCAAATATAGTTCTTTTATAGGCCTTTACTTTTGCTTCATAGATATTTTGTAAATAAGAGAAATTCTCCAAGACTGACTTAAAATATATAACATAAAATATTTCCTAATATCAATTATTTTATTTTCTCTATATAAGATTTCTGAAGAGTATTTTTTATCCTTTTCAAATATCAGTTTAATAATTCGTTTTTGAATATCACTCAGAGGTTTCAAGGAATTGGCATAGGCTCCTCCCCCAAGCAATTATACCATACGTAGCGATAGACAAATAAAATGCATAAAATATCATTAGAAGTTGTTTTGTATTAAATAATTTAGTAATTTTGTAAAAATGTAAAAAAATATAAATGAGATATCTTAATTTATTTGCTATCTTTGATATATGGTAATCCCATTTTAAATTGCAATCTATGAGAATACCCAGGTATTTTGTATGATATGCACTTTTTATCTCTGGACAGTATTGTATATTGCAAGAATTTATGTGTATCCTCCATGTACAATGATCCACAACACTGTCCAAATAGCTGCCATATGTAGAGTATACTGTCTTTATTATATTAAGGCTAAGATGTTTTGCACATAACCAATTAGCTAACAGATTTAAGTTGACTTCAGCTCTTTGAAGAACATCAGTGCATGATTTACCAGTAACTATAACGCAAGTATTGTCAGCAAAAGATATCAAATCTCCCTTTGGCAAGGTGAGAAATATGTCATTTTCGTATAGAATAAAGAATAGTGGTCCCAATATTGTTCCTTGCGGAACTCCACAAGTGACCACTCATTCTTTACTAGTAATGTTTACTTTCACTACTTGTTTACAATTAGTCATGTAACTTTTAATCAAATCATAAGTAATTCCATGAAACCCATATTTACAGAGCTTCTTTAGTAGCAATTCATGGTTGACAGTATCAAATGCTTTAGCCAAATCCAGATAAATAGATATGCAGGTCATACTCTTATCTATTGAAGTACAGGTCTGTCTTGTTACATAAAAGTATCTTCAGTATTTTTACCCTTTTGAAAACCAAATTGGAATTGGTTTATAATATTATGTTTATTTAAGTAGTTTTCAAATCCAACTTTCAATAATTTTTCAAATATTTTTGCAAAATTTGAGATTAGAGAGATAGGTTGGTAATTAGTGGTACTATCTATATCGCCTGATTTGTAGATTGCAATAATCTCACCTTTTTTAAAGTGTTCAGGAAATACACCTGTCTCAATACTTTTATTAAATATATAAGTTAATGGTTTTAATATGTGTTTCGAAACATGTTTAACGACTGAAATTGAGATTTGATCGACACCCGCAGACTTTTTACTGTTCATGGCGTTTACAGTATTCAATATTTCTTGCTATGTAGCAGGATTAAGAAAAATAGAATATGCAGGGGATCGACCGGAATTCAATGCGGTCTCAGTCATTATAACATCCAGATTTTTAGTCATATCGGGACCAACCTCAACAAAAAAGTCATTAAACTTGTTTGCGATGTCAATATCATTTTCAATGAAAATACCATTGACATCATTAAACAATTTTTTAATTGGTGTATTATCATTTTCTTTTTATCAAGTGTTTCATTTATGAAATTCCATAACTGTTTCACATTGCCAGATATTTCTTACAGAATACCATTATAATGAGAGTCTTTAGCAATTTTAATTAATATGTCTAACCTTTTTTGTAACTAAGATACCTATCTTTAGTAGCATTATCATGCGGATATGATCTTGTTTGTTTATATAAATGGTTTTTAATTTTTCAAGATTTAATTAATGCTTTTGTAATCCATGGTTTCCTAGGTTTAGTTTTGGAATTCAATTTAAACTTTACTTTAGATTTATTGATGGCATCCTCTAAAATTTGAATGTAATTAAAAACAGCTTTATTTACATTTTCTTCTGGATAAACACAATTCCAATTTGTATTATTTATAATGTTTAGAAGGTTCCTGAAATTAATTTTAGATTTTAGTACATGTTCCTTGTTATTAACATGTAATTTTTTGTCTGCATTTACTAACAATATCGCTGCTTGATGGTCTGTCAAATCTAAGTCGCATACAAACGGTGTAACCCTTATACTTGTATCAATTTTACCAAAAATATAGTCAATACAAGTACTAGAGTCTCTGACAACTCTTGTTGGAATATTTATATAAGAGATATAATCAGAATCATTAAAATTACTCACATATTCAGTAACTAAATTATTTTTTTAATAAGTCTAAATTCATGTCACCAACAATAAGATGATTTTTAAGGTTACATTGATAAATTGGATGTTCTTTGAGTTCGTTAATAAAGTCTGTAATTTCCAGATCATGCAATCTATAAAATAAAGTTATAAATATGCTGTCTGTGTTTGTTGGTATCTCCGTAAATATAGCTTTAATTTTTCTAATATTGATAACACTGTTTTTATGTTCGATATATTTTTTAATTAAAATACAATTTCCATCATTTCTATTTAATTGACTGCTTGTAAAAAACCTGTCATAACCTGAAATCTCATATAAATTCTTGCAATTAATATCAAATGTCTCTGTGCATATAATAATTATTTCCGGTTTGATTATCATTGAGTTAATAAGTAAATTTAAACTGTCAATATTTTTATTTAAACTTCTAATGTTCACATGAAAGATAAAAATTTCATTAAAACCTTGTAAATGACCATTCAATTTACGCAAACCATCACATTTACCTGTATGCAACTAATATACTATTTTATTTATTTATTTATTTATATACTATCTATAACTCAATTTTGTCCAAGTTACTTTTAAAAGCACTCAGAGTTTCCTTATTGATTCATTCCACTGGTAGTTTATTTCGCACGTTGACTATTCTATTGCTGATAAAATATGCTCTTTGTCTAGTCTTTGTTTTCTCTTTCTTCAATTTCATCTTGCGTCCCCATAGTCTATCATCAGTAGACCTAAAAAAGAGGGATTCTTGTCATGGGATTTTGTATAGTCCATTCAAAATTTTATGTT
Organism: Gryllus longicercus; assembly: GCA_038098605.1. NCBI lineage: Eukaryota > Metazoa > Arthropoda > Insecta > Orthoptera > Gryllidae > Gryllus > Gryllus longicercus. Next base: position 578,397 of record JAZDUA010000460.1, on the reverse strand, counting down.
TCTACAAGATAGGTTCTAGTTCTTCTCAGTTCGAGTGACAATAAGGACATCTTTCCTGGTAATTGGAATCTAGACAATTTTTTCTTGGTATCTTAGTTACTCGTTTTTGTATTTCTTCCAGACATTGTCTTTTTTATAATATGGGGATCAAACTACATTAGCATACTCCAATGTGTCGAACATATGTAATTTTCCCAACTGTGGGGCTGTCTAATTTGGAGAATGCCTTTCTCATCATATACAGAGCACTGTTTGCTCGCCTGGCCACTGCTGTAACTTGACGTTCCCATTTCAGAACATGAGAAATTAGTACGCCCAGATCGTTTTGTAGTACTGTGATGCCCAAGGTGTGATCTGCGATAGTGGAGGGTAGTCTAGGATTTTTCTTACCAATATGGAGGATTTTGCATTTTTTAGAATGCAGCAGAAGCCACGCCTTTGACCAGTTTTCCATTGTGATCAAGTCCTTCTGTCAGGTTTGATAATCAGTTATTGGGTTAGCAAACAGTTTCGTATCATCTGCATAAGAGTTCCATTTTGATACTATCTCATTTCCAAGGTCACTAGTATATAAGATGAGCGATCCCAGAACTGATCCTTGAGGTACTCCATTTGTGACTGTTCTAGATGTTGATAAGCTGTCGCCAATGCGAACTCTGAACAATCTGTCAGAAAGATATTCTCGGATCCAAGCTAGTAGTTTACACCTTATTTCAATGGCCTCTTGTTTATGAATTAGTTGTTTAGGGGGAACTTTGTCGAAGGCTTTTGCATAGTCCAAATAAATCACATCCATGGGTTGCCCTTGGTCCACAGCTTTAGTCCATACATCTAGTGAGCTGATCAGATTTGTGGTAGTTGACCTTCCAGGAACAAATCCATGTAGTTCTGTGGGGATAACATCATTTCTCTGTGCATGTTCTCACAGTCTTTGAACTATCTTCCTGTCCATAATTTTGCCCACAGTGCTGGTCTGTTTCCGAATGTACGAATAAAACCTTTTGTTTCCATCCTGCACAACTTGTTTTTCATAAATGTCTCTTCCAGATATGTCGAATCGTGAGTTTGTTCAAGATTCTTCTGTATAATGTTTATCTGCACAAGTTCTCTTGTATTTCTTCCAAGCTCGTCTTTTGGTTCCGATTTCCGTTTTCATTTTGTAAGTAATTCATGGTTTGCTAATATTTCTTATCTTTCTATATCTTGGTGAGTGATTAGTCAGCAATTTTTTGGACGTATCACAAAACTCTCCATACATTCCTTCAACGTCTTTTTCGTTTTTCCTCTTGTTTCTTGAGTTCGTAGATACATGGTGGTCTTTGAGATGTTTCAGTATTCAATCAAAGCCTGCTCTAAAAAAGTTTGGTTTATCACTGGATCTTTCCGAGTGCTCTTCCTTTTCCTATGTTTCTACTTGTAAGGTTGTGACAATTACCCGATCACTCTGCCCAATACTTGGTCTCAGGATAGGAGGGGTGATAATATCTTCTTTATTTACCAGCAGTAGATCTAGAATCGAAGGCGTTTGGTTTCCTCTGTACCTTGCGAGTTCGTTGACTTTTTGACTTAGATTAGGGTCAATACAATGTTGAAGAAACTCCCGTTCTACTTGTTTTGGAGGTGGCTCCATTTTTAGACAAATTTATGGAAGGGAAATTGAAATCTCCAAGATTATAGTTGGTTTGTCCGTTCCGTATCTATTTGTTCAAAAAGTTTAAAGTCTATTTGGCTTGGTCTTGACTTAGTTGACGGTGGTTTGAATATTCCTCCAATGATAAATTGTGTTCTACCTATTCTCAGTTTCAGCTAGTGTTTCTATATCGGGGTTTTCTATTTCACAAATTTCCTCTACTCTCACAAAAGTTGATCCAATTTTCTGTCGCAAATATGTCAATACTCCCCCTTCTTCGTTTATCAGATCTGTCCTTGCGGTAAATGGAAAACTCGGGGATAGATACCAGTCTATCTAGAATTTTTTAATTTAGCCATGATTCAGTAATTATTATAATGTCTGATTGTATAGTATTGAATTCCTCAAGAAATTGATCAAATTTTGGTATCACTGACGATGTATTTGTGTATAACATAACTGGTTTAATTATTGAAGATCTTGTTGCTGCTGTTTGTCGTTTCCTGTCCTGTTAATGATCCTTGGTTTACCCCTGATATATCTGATGAGGTTAGGGTTTGATTTTCGTTCAACTATGAGCTTCGCTCTAAGATTGAAGAACTGAAGAACAGGAAGATCTGAAGTTCCTCTCTTTGCATTGAGTAAGGTCATTAATTAGCTTTAATTCCAGCAGGTAGTTTTAGACTGTGCCTCAAAATATCTTTGGCTATGTTGGCATCTCTAACGACTACCTTCATAGATCTGGGGTTGGAGGAAATAGTAGGCCCCCAGAGACGTACTTCCATTTGTAAGTCATAATGGAGGAAGCAAAGATTGAAAGATGAGTATAAAGCACATAAATCACAAAGATATGATTTTATCATAGAGTAGTCTGCATAAGTAAAGTCACATATCCAATATTAGTCATAAATATCATTACATGTTCTGTAACTAATAATTCAAACATAAGGGAGGAAGCTAAGCATCAACAGAAACAACTTCGGACCAATGTGTATCAGTGTGGCAAGTGGGATCAGAAAATATTAGATCAAGCATACTCGTTCTTGTTAGTAATTACATTAATTTGAAAGATTCAAAAACTGCATCAACTTAGAGTTCAGCAAAGGTTTTTCATACATTGCAGTATTGTCACAAAACCTGGGGAGCTTGCAAACCTACCATCATTCCACTTCACATTCAACAGATTATAATCTCCAAATAATATCCATTTGACATCAGGGTACTCCAAATCTAAGGACTCTGGTGTCATTGCATGCGAAATAGAGATATTGTCTGTTGTTAATTGCGGAAAATAAACAGCCAATTATACTGTTTCTGTCATTCGTGAATATAACAAAATTATTTAATTTAAATTCTGAACTTAAAATATCTTGTGCTAGCCATGCTTACTGAAAGTAAAAGCTATCATCTATCAAAATCATGTATTATAAAATTATATTTCTCTACATTGTTTATCTTTGTATGAAGGCCTCTAACATTTTGATATTTTAAACTTTCCTTACTTATGCATTTTTTGATATATTGGAATAACATGATTCTGTAAAATTAACAATTTTAGGTTCATGTTAAGTTTAAGTCGATGTATCTAATTGTTTTTTACTCAGATATTACTATTCAATTTTTCCCTTTCTCACAGTTTAAAGTTGATTTCTTAGCAGAATTGTCAAATCTGGATTAATTTTCAATGACTCTGCGCATCTGTTTTATTCCTAAGGATTGAAATGGCAAGGTCGGAGTTCTTTCAAATAACTTTGACAGGACGATTCTTGCCCATACAAAATTTACCCAATTTAATGTGGTTTTGGATGCCACCAGCATTAATATCACAAACATCACTTATAATCTTTGAAAGCTTTTCACCGTTCACCTTTTTGCACATAAATTCATTGGAGGCTAAGGATTCAGTGATATTATATATAATCACCTTGTTTCTACGTCAAATTCTATCTGTAACTTCCTTGATTGTCTTCACGTCAACCTCTTTGGCGATGGTGCCAGATTGAGCTTCTTCTCAGCAACAATCTTGGGTATCTCATCCCACTTTGTCAATCATCACACAAAAACTTAAAGAGTACATTTTTTAAGTTCCAGACACCTTATTTCAGAGGCTGTCAACTCCGACCATTCAGTGTGAATAAGTCACTGATAGTTACCGCAGCCAATAAATTTCTCGCCATCATCATCATCATATTATTATTATTACTATTATTATTATTATTATTATTATTATTACTCAAATTAATTTTAAAAAGTGTTCGGAACTAAAAGACTGGGAAAAGTTTAGAAAAGCGAATTCCATTACTAATCACTAGAGCTTAAATATATTCCGTGTAAATATTAAATCCCTAAATAAATAATTTGAACAGCTGCAGATAATTCTCAATGAAAGCAAATTTGATATCATATGTTTAACTAGGGTTAATATTCATGACGATGAGATTCATCTAAGATTGAAAATTACAACATGGTATACAACTTAAGAAGTAGAAGAAGAGGTAGTGGCTTAAATACTTTTAGTACTAATCTGGTATTTAATGAAATAAAATTTAGGACTAGTAACTTTGAAAATGTGGCAGGTTTATTAAAATATGTTGCGAACAATAAATATAATGTGAAAGCAAACTTCATCTACAGACCTCCAAATCTGAGTAAAACAGGGTTCATTAATGATTTAGGAGAACTAATTAATTGCTGTAATGCTCATGATTTAATTGTAATAGGTGATATGAACCTAAATGTCTTGGACAAAAGTATATTTGGAATAAAAGAGTATAAAGGTATGATGTATAGTAGAGGTTTAGTTAATGCTATAGAAAGTGTAACAAGGGAAGAAATTAGAAAGGGAACACACAGCATCTCCCTGCTAGATCATATGTTCATTCGATCGAAAACGAAAGAGAGAAAGTCTGCAGTTGTAGAACACAAAATCTCTGACCACAATTCAACTGTCTCTTATTTAACCTGGAATGATGACGTAACTTCTAATAACCCTCGTGTAAATACCAATTTTAAATTAAAATATGATAAGAATATAGTCAGGATGATAAAATTGGCTGATTGGACAGCATACTCCAATCAAGATGTTAATTTATTTTGCAATGAGTTGGTAACTAAGTTTAATAACATGTATAATGGTAACAGGAATACTATAAAGTATACTGTTGATGAAAAGGCCCAACTAAATAAAAGATACAAAGGCTGGATTACTGACCATCTGCACAGTAAAATAAAAGCTAAAGATAGTCTTTTCAAAAGACTGAAATCAAATCCAAAAAATAAGTCCTACAAGTTGGCTTACACAAAGTATAGAAATTGATTAAATAATGAGATACGTAAAGCAAAAAATGATTACTTTATGTCTCGATTTGAAAATAAAGCATCTAATGGCAAACAATTATGGTTTGAATTAAATCGTGTTAAATAGGAAAAAAACAACAAAAGATGTAGATGACAAAATTATAAACTTACTTGGAAAAAATAAAAGTATACAAAATATTGCTGATGATTTTGCTGAACAATTTGTAAAGCACGTTGATGACATTACAGAAGGGAACAGAATTTATGGTTGTGAAAAGGATAACGGACGAGAAACAACTAGTAGTAGCTGTTACATCCCAATTACCAATCCAATGGTAATTAAGAAAATCATAAAAGAAATTAATGTTAATAAAAGTGCAGGTTACGATAAGATTAGGGCTCGATATATATGTAACAACATTGAAATATTTTGTCAGACATTATCCATTCTTATCAACATCTTGAGGTTAGGTGTCTTTCCAGACTACATGAAGATTAGACCTATTATAGACCATTATTAGACCTATTTATAAAAATGGTAATGCTACTGAGCTAACAAATTATCGACCAATCTCAATATTGTTGGTTATTGAAAAAATCATGGAAAAATAGATTGTAACTAGATTAAATAAGTGTCTCAAAGAAAATAATATTATTTACGAGGGACAGTACGGCTTTCAAAAAGGGAAAGGGACTGAACAGCTACTTAAAGTAGGCAACTATATTGCAGAGAAATTAAATAAGGGACAAGGAACTCTTGCATTATATATAGATTATAGTAAAGCATTTGATACGGTTGACCAGAAAACATTAACAAAAAGACCAAAAGAAATAGGACTCCAAGATTGTTTTTTAAAGCTTTTTGAGAGTTACTTATCAAATAGAAAATTCATTGTTAAACTTGCAAAAACAGAAAGTTTCTTAAAAGATGTTAAATATGGTGTACCACAGGGAAGTCAATTGGGACCAGTTTTATTTATTATCTCTGTGAATAGCCTGTTCACAAAAATTAAGAAATGCAATTTATGTATGTATGCTGATGATGCAATACTGTTATATTCTCACAGAAACCTGAAGTTGTGCCAAGAAATCATAGAAAATGATTTCATCTCCCTGCTAAAATGGTCATACAATAATAATATTTTTGTTAATCCAAGTAAAAAAATTAATATACTTCAAAACACCACATATGCAAAATCCAAAAATTGAAGGGACTAGATTTCAAGTGCATAAATGCCTCATTAATGACCAAACACTTACCCTGTAATTGTGTGAGACTACACTATACCACAGAATATAATAATCTAGGTGTAACGGTCGACCCATATCTGAATTTTGAAAAGCATACTAATGTATTATTTGGCAAAATTAATAGAATATCTGGCTGTCTCCATGCTGCAAAAGATTATTTAAATAAAGGAATTATGTTTCTTCTGTACAAAACATTAGTAGAGTCAATACTAAGATATGGTGTTAATATAGGGGGAGAGGGGGGGGAACTAGCTATAATCATCTGTCTAATATAACTAATATGCAATCAAAAATTCTGAAAATGATCATGAATAACAACACAATGGACATCAAACAACTTCGAAAAGAAGCTTTGACCCCTTATGGTTTCTACAAATTTTATCATATGAGTCACTATAATAATAACCAATTTAAAACAATAGTTACATACCTATGCGTTCAGAAGAAAAAAATATATGATCCCACTCACTTACAATAGGTACGGAGAAAGATCTTTAAATTATGTAATACCAAAATTATACAATGAACTGCCACTAGATCTAGAACTGTGTCCAAACTAATAAATTCAAAAAACAACTGAAAATGTGGTTACAAAACAATTAAATAGGCCAATAGATAAACAATTTGATGAGATAACATAAGGACTGCAGGAAAAAAATATTTATGTGTAAACACTGTATTTAGGATAGTTACATAATTATTTTGTGTTATTTTTGGTATAAGTACTGGTATGTGTTATACGTAAGTGACTATATTAGAAATAAGAACATAAAGCAACCTCTGTGATTGTATATTTTAATTAAAAATACACTGTTACATAAACCATAAGTGTATGGACTTAGAGCAAAATTTACAACAATTTATAAAAAAGATAGAACTATAATGTATTTTTTTCTCTTGTAAATATTTGTTCTTTGTAAATATTCATAAAAATATTTGAATGTTAACCATTGTTTTAATCGTGTTATAGAATATATAACACGATTAAACTGTAAAACCCAATAATGCAATTGTTACAAATAGGATTTTTAACTTTACATTGAATTATATACGGTAAAATATTTCATAAGAATAGGTTTTTATGTAATTATTTTAGGTAATATTATTGTAAGCCAACATCATGAATTTAAAGAAGAAAATACTGTACAATTTCGTAATAAAGGGCACCTGAGTTCGTAATAAAGGGCACCAAGTCAGTTTGACTTAACAGGACCCACAACAAATTTGATGGAAAATAAACCATTATATTCTATTATTACTAGTACTATTATTACTATTATTATTATTGACCCTCAAAAACCAGTGTTAGTTCATTATCATTATGCTACTAACTGCCAAACTATTCCCTCAGACCTAGTTTGCCTCGGGCAATACCAGGTGGCCTGAAGTTTCGCCATGTCTCAAATGAGATTTGCGTGCAAGGATGGTTCCAACATCACAGGGAATTAATTCTTGGCATAATAAAATTTAATTCCTGTTGACAAAGTATTAAAATAAGAACAGCCTGAAAGTTTTAATTGTAAATGATACCCATTTTCACATTTCAGAATTATGTAAAATAATTTACAAGACTTTATCATATACACAAGCGTTAGAGATTTGTTGGCTACTGCACAAACTTTTTGTTTTCTTTCTTGCGAATTAAAAGTCCAAATCAGAATTAATTGACTAATCTGGTAAGTCAAAGACTGAGAATTGTTTACCGAAGTATTTAGCGAACACGGGAGCTACGCGTTGCCCATCATTTTCGTGACTTTCCCCTAAGTGCATGGTATAAGGTAATTTATTCTGTAAGGTAGTATTTCTGATGTGTCTCCAAAATACCTGAGAATCATCAGCAATTCAGTTGAAGTAATAATCTCTTTTTGATTATTGAAAAAGAAAAAGGCTGATAATTTGAGGCGAGTTGCCCTCAATTTAATAACTGATTTCATTCAACTGAATTTTCAGGAATCGCAATTTTGTACAGAATTGCACCTCCACACCTGATAGGAAAAAAAGGTAACAGGTTGAACGTACAGACCCATAATCAAAAATAAAAGTAGTATCATGATAATAATAATTTAGTATTGAGAAAATTTCCACGCAAAGCAGGGTAAGTTAAAGCATTATAACCTTGATAAAGTAATAACAGTAGGGCAACAAAAATATGTAAGTAAATAAAGAGAAGTAAATAGATATAAATCACAAATAGCTTGTTCAAGTCCGGTAATGAAGATAATTATGTATTAAAAACAGTTGGCAGTTTCACAATAAACAAAAGAAACAGGAAGGGGAGAAGGGGGAAAAATTGTTTGATTGCTTTATGCTTTGAAATTTATGAAATAAAGAAAAATGTTTCACACGAAGAAAATTTAACTCAAATGTTTTAAAATGTACCAAATTTCATAACATACATGATGAACCTATCAAAATGATGACATATTATTTGTTTATGGGATATTCCCCTTAATACACGCAATTATAAAATGGGCGTACAAGATGCACATTTGCATGATATACGTTATGTTACACACATTATAACATTTTCATATTTCATATATCTACTCCTAAAATAAATAAATAAACAAATAACTAAATAAATAGTCTTTTGCCTGACCACTTTCTAATTTTTTTTTAATACAATAGTTCATGAAAAAATGATCATTCAAAGAGAAATTTGTATGCAATTTTGATGAGAGTGGTTTCCTTCATTGAAGACAGAAATGAAAGAGAGGGAGGAAGGAGTACATAGAAAAGGTAATACTCTTGCAGCATTTGGGAGATTAATACCACTACTATCAAATAGTGAAACCACATTTATGTCCAGAAGAAAAGTAAGGGGCCTCTTAGCTTTTGCTCGGTGGATCACAGAAACTCTATAAAAAGCTGAAGTAGAGGTCATTGAACCAGAAGCTGAAGCAGATTACATGTGAACCAGGCATAGACACGCCTGGTGGAAAAGATAGCACTGATATTTGCACTTTATGCAGTCAGTCCTTTAGGCACGTATTGCCTAGGCGTGTTATTACATTGGCATGCATCACCTAATGCTGATGTGTCGATGACTATGACGATGTGCTGATGCTAGCTGTGTTGATGTCTGCACTTGCTGCTCTGATCGGTAGTTTTCCTTGGTTTCTCTGATCAACACCAGGCGAAAGCTGGAGAGGGCCACGGACCATGCACAATCTTTGTTTCTTCTTCTTCGTTGTCCTATTCTCACCCCTTACACTTACATACTAACATGCACTACACTACCACACATGCCGGGAGACTAGTTGGTATTTTGGAGCTTGCCCAGGCTGGGGTGGGGCCCTGCTGAAGAGAGATACCGGGTAGAGCGGAAATCCCGCTAGCAGACTATAGGTCGGTACTAGATCACGCCATTAAGCGGAAGAAGATCACCTCACGAGAAAACATGCACTACTTACGGGACTAATAAGTAATTGCGGGGTAGATGATGTGACCGGAATCATTAACAACCAACCAACCAACGCGTTGCTTAATGTGTGTCGTAAATGAACACTATCTTAGGCTAAAAAGCACACAAGCACTCTTGACGATGTGCATATGTCGACTGCACAAGTTATAACGTAAGTCATGATAACGTGTGTTTTCTAGCTTTCAAGAGAATTATGTGCAGTTTTGTGTAAGATACAATGTTAATCTATGACGTGTGTTACGTGACTCCTGTGCGCAGGCATCGATGCAACTGGCGTCATCAGCCTAGGTGACGCGGGTCAATGCAACAGTCACTACAATGGCCCAATTGTCATTAAAAGTCTGATTTTCTCGAGTTGCAAAATCTCCTTTGAATGCACCTTTAATCGTGCAATATTGGTGAACATTATGCAATGAAGCACCGGACACTAGGCGGATGTTTTGAAAAAATATGTATGGATTGTTTTAGAACTTTTTCAATTTTTTTTTTTGAAACAGTGCATTTTGAGGTTGACCTTATGTGCTTGGGACTTTGTAAACCAAAACGTTAAATAAAAGGAAGAAGTGTAAATTAGCTTACCAAGTTCTTAAAATACATCATCTGTAATCTTCAAACTTCTACGAGATATTATAAATGTCAAGCTTTAAATCCTTGATATGTCTACAATAAAGGACAACATACATTATAATAAATTGATTGTTAAATAATTAACACAACTAAAACCAAAAAATTAAAAATTATAAACTAGGATAAATAAAACACCATAAAATGTTTTATTTATCCTAGTTTATAATTTTTAATTTTTTATGTATGTTGTCCTCATGGACTGTTCAATGTTTATACTTTAGCCCTCATCAAAAAATTATATATTTCAAAACATTGGCCTAAGTAATTGTCTCTGACCAATCCCGCGAACTGATTTTAATTGTTAATAAAAGTAGTCTTCGAATGTTCAAAAGAGCTCAATAGGTCTCTTCAAGAAGGATGGCCATGGACTTTGTTGATATGTGGATTCTGTTCCTCCTTTCCAAGTATTGTGCCAATTATTGTGATATGTGATATTTACATTTACATGTGATATGTCAAAAATAATTAATTATGTTAGGACTGATTCACGCCACATCAGATTGTACTATTGCCAGTATATTATCTTAAATAAAAGAATTAGTTTTGGGGATAATGATTGTTAATTGTAATATTATTAGCACAATTAAAAATATATATATTGGGTAAATTAACCTCATTTTCCCAGCATTCCACCAAATGAAACTCTTCTCTAGTTAATCATATTTACTGACGATCTCAATATGTCCCCACTGGACGTCAACTCGCCAACTTCTTCATTGAACGTCATATCTTTATGTAACATTACGTGCAGAAGAATTATTTGCATCCACCTATATCAAACCACTGTGTGTGTGTGTGTGTGTATATGTGTATATATGTGTGTATATATATAAATATATATATAAATAAATGGTAAGCAACATCCCTCAATATTGTACTAACATGCTGCAGCCCCACAAATCATATGTTTACTATTACAGTGATGTAAATTTTCGCATAAATTGTGGGATTTTATGGCGACCAATAAAATGCTGAACAAATCATGAATGTTACAATTTCATTACTGCCTTGTCCAAAGTAAAAATCTTTGCCCCACTATGCTCTGCCGCATTTATCAACTTTAGCCTCTGCAGTAATAGCACTCATAACTAAAGCTCAAACATGTAGCCCCTAAAAAAAGTCGAATATAGGCAAAGAAAGAGCAACTAAAAACTTAAAAAACAGTCAAGAAAATAGGCATTACAGTTGATAATAGGCTCAAAATTTAGGCTTCAATATTCAAATTTAGACATAATACATACATTAAGGATGATCACAATTCTCTAAAAACAAGTTGGATTTCTTCAATTGCAAAATCATATTGCAGAGTTAGATAGCATTTCCTGAAAGTCGACTCATTTGGAAATTTATATTTTTTATATTTTGCCAAGAAATGGTTATACTTCAAATGGGATTTTGTTACATTCTTAAGTTTGAAATTAAGAAAGTTTGCGGTAATCAGCGTAAGGCAAAAGTCAGTTTTTCTTGTCTTCATCTTGTGACCACTTGCTGAAGAAAGGGTTGAATAACTTTTCTCACTTTTCCCCTCATCCTTTGCACGAGTTGTTAGTGTTTTATGTCGAAAGAAATTTTTTTAGCACAGTTTACCACTTATTCACAACACTGGTAAAAAATTACATTTCCGTCCATCGTGAAACCTTCTCTGGAAGATCGGAAAGGCGAGAGCAATCTCCTGTGCACTGGAGCCCCCTTTTTTATTATAAACATTTTCATTGTGCATTTTTAATCGTACAGAAGCACCCTAAAGGGCTTTAACAAGAGAGATAAGCCTATTCTGCGGTGTCAAATTCACATACATTCTAAGCAGTGTCCCTGCTCGTCACTGCACAACACGGGAGGTCAAAGAGCTTCTTGATCTGAGGACGCCCCGATACATTTTAGGAGATTATTACTAGTTTGGTCCCAACAGTGATTTCTCAAAAAATTGTAGAAAACAAAATAACTAAGAAGAAAAATTATAAAAAGCACTAATTAGCTAAAGCTAAAATCAAAATAGGCATTAATAGGCTCGTAACACTTAATAGGTAATTATTTCTAATATAGGCATTTATAGGCACTACAATGCCCTCCCAAACATCATTTCTTAGGTGAACATGGATAAAGGAATAAGGTGCACGAAAACCTGCTCTACTCATAACATTACTAGGTATGTTAGCTATAATTGATATCAGGATTGTGCCCCCTAGTATTCAATTGTTTCAATAGCTTGTCAGCTTTTTATGGGTAGTAATTTGAGAATACATATTGAATTTTTTGCCTTTGACATGCAACTGAAATGGGTTAGCAGAATAAACCTGAAACATTGATATTGTAAATTGTGATCGGAAGTTAACGTATTGATAAAAATCGACATTCATGAATGATTATATATGATTCACTTATTAAAAGGTCTCTCCTTGAATACATAAAAAGGCACAATTAGTGACTTCTCCAAGACCTAAGGACCATATACCAAACATGTGCTTCAAGTGACGCATTCCCCAAAATCTGGAACTTCCATTGGACTGTGTACAATACTATAAGACCAATATATTCACACTATGAGTCATTTGATAGTAGCAAACAAATTAGATATTGTTATTCAGAATTTGGAGAAAATTGTGTTAATTTATTGATGCTGAGCCTTGTGATCAGAATATCGTAATCAATGTGAGAGAAATGTCTTAATACAAGAGATTGGAAATCAAGGTTAGACAGATGTAGGGTGTAAAAACAGGTCGTAACATACCTATGTGAGAACTGTATTGGAGTTATGTAAAAATTGGTACAATCTCCCAGATTGTTTAAAAGACTGGAAAGTATAAAACAATTGTTATATGCAACAGCTTATAATTCACACTAAGTACTGTAGAGGCACCAACAGTTGCTTGAGCTTGACGAGGAAGATAGTTGCAATCCGGAGTGTATTTTAATCAATATGGAGTATTTTTTAACTAATGTGAATCTTTATTTAGAGGATAATCGTATTAATTATAAATACAATACCATTTTTAGCATTATTATTGTATTATGCTCTTCCACTTAACTTGAATGAAGATTTAGTAAACATCAAACTATTATCTCTTTGATAAAGACAGTGGGATGAGCAGGGATGTAGTTTGCAAGAAAATTTTGAGATTTCAGGAAATGAAAATGTTCCTTCCAGCTACACCAAATATTGCCTTGTTAGTGACAGATTGATTTAAAAAAGCAATGCCTGAAATGATTGCCTCTTGACAGTTTTAATCCTGCAGGCCTTTTGTTCCTTTCCTATAAGTCTCCTCAGTACAGCCAAGCTCTCAAACATCGAACAATCCTGAAGAGGTCAATCAATTACCATTGAAATGATCTTTGTGTTCTTGCTATTTATTAAGTCGAAAAGACCCAACAAAGAATACACACAGTTTAGAAGACTTGATTTGTGTGATATTGAGTTCAGTGAAATTCAGTACAGAGTAATCATACAAATAATTTTATTTATACTTTATACTGAAAATATAATTTTAACTAATGTTAAATAGCCCACAAACAAAAAATAATGAAAAAAATACATATTACTTTTAAAAATATTCTTTGATGGAAGTTTGTTTTCTCTTTGAGAAAGTTGCTTTCCAAAAACTGTCCTACCTCAAATAATGATTTGAGAACTGACCCAGAAACATTTATACTTATCTGAACATACACTTAACTTCTCAAGACACAGCACTGCCTCTGTTGGAGACGCTTTTCAATCATTTCTTCTTCCACTTCTTCCTCTTCGTTTTTTTCTTGTGATGTAGTCAAAGATTCAACAATGTCACTCTCTGTGAGGCAGTAACTTCTTTCAGTCCCAGCATCAACATTGCCATAATCAACAAATGTTAAAGATGACGGAAGTTCTAACTCCTTTTGCAATTTCTTCCTACACCTCACAATTATCTTAGCAAGTCTCAACCTCTGGCAAACCACTGTCTTGGAAATCCAAAATTCCTTACCTTCACCAACAATTGGCAATTGTTGTTGCCTACACATTCCACCAACCCCTGCTAACATTTGTATCCCCTGCAGGATGTTATTTTAGTTGAAAATTTCAATCTAAGGTTGATTATAATACACTGAATGTCATTTACGAAAGTACAATCTTCTCTTCCTTACAAGACAGTTTTATTAGGCAAAATGTAATAAACAAAATGCTGTTTCATCCGCATTGGAAATATATTTAGGATAGTACTTTTCAAATACAGTTTTCAGGTGATGTTCCTTCCACACTCGAGCAGCGTTCATGTCTGCATCTTTAGCTGCCCCAACAAGTCTTCCAAGTTATGCCATATCGGTCACAAAACAAAACAGCCAGCCAGCACTTACTTGAAAATCCTTAACATCCATTAATTGTCTAGCGTTTTCTTGTATCATTAGCCACGAAACAGAAACCCCATTACAGCTAATGTCCTTCAACCAAGTGACTTCTGCCTCTTCCACCTTACAAAAACCCTCTAAACAAATATTATTTTGATCATGGTGTATCTCTAATTGTTGATATATTTTTAGATCTTTTTCTTTTTAAAATTGTTGGAACTGAAGTTGGCTTTATATCATACGCATGTGCTACATACAACCTCCTTCATTACACTTTTTTTTTTCTTTTCCCTCCACTTTCTGTTTTATTGTGATCTCTCTCATTTCCTTACATTCCATTGCAACCAAATTGGATTGTAATTTTTATGAATACAACTACTACCACAAAATGCATTCAGAAAACTCTAACCACCACAACACGTGAATTTGCAGCCAGAGTGTTTGCAACAATTAATAAGGCATGAACTGAATACCCAGATCATAATATTCGAAATTGCAAAAGTCAGGATTCCCCATTATGTGATCCAGAAATAATGACTACTGCTTCTACCTGCAGTGATTGCGGCAAATTAGGTCACGTCTTCATGCATTCAACTGACATATAGAATCGGTGTGTTGCGCACAATGAGCACAACCTCAGAGTAAATGTTAAGGAATACATATTCCAAAATATTTGAGGACAACAGCAGATTCAATAGAAACGAAAATGTTATTTTTGAAAAAATTAATCCATACTATGTAATACCGAAATACATCCAAGTAGAGAGTTTGTAAAAGTTAAATATCTTGATAAAGTAACAGGACATTCAAATAGGGATTTCAAATACACACGTATTTGAAAGTTATTTCAAATTATTACGTTTTGCACTTTCAAATTGACACACTTCATAATCACACTTCAAATTGGCACAATTCATACTTTCACCATATTCAAAATTGATTTCAAATGACTATGTAAAGCTGAAATGTATGTAATACTGAAATCCATTATATTGAAATTTCACTGCACCTCAGTGAATGTCAAAGTGAAACTTGAAAACCATTCAAGATTGCCTGAATCCAGCAATTATAGTAGAATCTAGCAATGATGAATCTGATTACTTCCAAATAAAATAAAAATTTTCCATTTAAATTGCTTCCAAAGGGACAAAGGATTTCTTCTTGTCCGTGAAACAAAAATATAAAATATTCTGAAATATGTTCATGGAAGATCTCACGCCTTGATTTCTATACCAAGAAAAGCTTTTGGCAATTTCAATTTGAAGGGCAAAAAATAATATTAAGATTAATAAAAACAAAAAAACCTGCAATAGTTGTTTACACAAATGAAGATGCATTATGCTCTGTGGGAAGGAAACGAAAACTCTAGATTGACATTCTGTAAAAACATTTTTTCAGGTCTGCGCACAGGCATAGCCTCCTGCAGTATTTTCTGTAAATGTCATAATGAAAATATGTATTCATAACAACCTGAAATATAAATAAATAAACAAACATTCTTATGCAGGAACTGTTGATACCATAGGTAAAGTTATTTCAGAAGTGATGCAAAAATCCTGGAATGGTCCTGCTTGCAAACTTTTCCTTAACCAGAGATATGATCTCTTTTATAGGGTAGCAAAGAGCCAATGAAGATATTATATTTTGTAGTTCAATGTGACTAATATAAAACTTTCAAGACATTAACACACTGGAAAGCTCACACCATTATGTTACAGAACAAACATTACCCTCATACCTTTTTTTGATTAATGGCCTACCTCCCCTTCCTGGCACAAAAAAACATTAAAGGTAAACACTCACATACTGTGATTTATACAACTCTGCCCCTGGCAGGTATCAAATAGCTGACAGTTTCATCCAATCAGGAGCTCCCGATTGGATGAAACTGTCAGCTAACTGATACCTACCAGGGGCAAAGTTGCAAAAATCACAGTATCTGACTGCAAATACACATACACTTTCATTGGCAAGTAATAAAAACTATTTGCTATTGAAGATGAGAACTCCTGTTCATGTCCCCCCCCCCAATCTAAAGAAATAGCCAAAGCAGGTCCAAATCAATCACTGGAGATACCCTCGACTCCTGAGAAAGTTGGAATGAAAATTAATGAGAAAGGTGCGAAGGGACGACTGATATTCAAAAGATTGGTGTTTCTTCGTAAAATCTTGTGAACGATTTCGTAACTAATACCCTCACTCTACCTACATTTCTTTCAGCAATAGGCCAAGAAAAGTTGTGCGGTTATTACCAAATTCCTTCATATCACTTTCTACAATATGGTTGCTAGGCAACTCAGCAGCATGCTAACTTGACCAAAAAAAACACCCTACCATAATCAATATAAATATGATCAATTAAATTTAAAAACATAGTCAAAATTTTGACACTTCCAATTAAAACTAAATAAAGTTTTAACTGCCAACTCACAGCCATCGATTTTGGTAGGTGAACTTGTACCAGACCAGTATGCATCAGATGAATTTTCCTGAGAACGCTGAAAGAACTCCTTCTCCTCCTCAGTGAGGTCATCGTCACTTAAAACTCCATCTGTTTCATATTTGCCTGTAAAATCAAATGAGAATTTTAAAATTGGTTTTTCCCACATTGATACTTTATAAGTAATACATTTGAAGTAACTGCATTCTTGTGAAACAAGCCACACAATTCAGACTCCTAAATTTTCCAAAATGGCTGACATTATCAATAAGGAATAAAAGAGACGATCACACACACACATACCTCAGAATGAAAATATAACACCTAATAACTTCCTTTTGATTTTACAATATCTGTGCAACAAACAAATACTGAAGATCCATTACACAGTTTTTTTTTTTTTTTTATTTACACATGTTCACTTTAATACTGCATGCACATCAAATAAAGGCAGAATATAAGTCCCTACTCACCAATGAGAGATTGCAGAAAAGAAAAGCTTGATTCTTTCCCAGACTCCTCGTTGCTTTCAAAACCCATGAAGTCTTCATCACTATCTGTTGCATTCCCACTTCGTCCCCTTTTTGAACCACTTCTAACATGGTTTTCATTGTCACCATTAGCAGATTCCACAGCAGATACCCCGTCCTTGGCACCTTCTACTTCCCCTGAACTAGAGTTTGCTTTAGAATTCTTTTCTTTCTCTTCAACACAATCTTCAGAGTTCTCGTCACTCCTCACACGCTCGGCAGCTGCATCATCACCATTTGGTAAATCATTAACTTCGGAGTCTTTCTCTTCTGCATTGCCATTAGTTCCTTTCATTATTTCAGTTTTTGGGTCCTTGGAGTTACTTGAATTGTTCCTACTTCTACGACCTCTCGGCTTACGAATATCTGTATCTTCTACTTCCATCCTAAATCACAAATTGCCTACCGTAAAATATTGGCACAGTTTAATGCAAAAAATCAAAGGAAATGCGGTCTCCTCAGTTCATTTACATTGCACCATGCACTCGGGGCACTACGTCACCACAACGCACGACGCTATGATGAATATGAAGACATCTTCAGAGAACTAGAACATTTGCGAGAACAAAGTATTATCACCAAAAGAACCATTAAATGCAAAATACCTTCAAGTACGTCACAAAATAATAAATAAAACCCAAAACCAACAAATATTATCCACAGGACGCTTACCGTTCGCAATGATTCGCCGTTCGCGAGAAAATGCCACAATGGCGGGAAAATCCAACAGATGGCTCTAGTGTCCTGTTGCTATCGAACTACAACAAATTGAACCTTCCAAATCATTCTCGAATTAATAATATTCATTACAAAGAGTAATTACATAGAGGAATAAAATGAACGAGTTTGAATAACTTCACAAACTTTCTTAAATTGACTGCCAATATTGCGACGGAATAAATTGAGTCAATAACAACTTAGTTTATTTTCTTACGTTGGTAGACTTGGAAAGTATAAACGCCAATGGTTTTCCTTGTTGCAAAGATAACTCATTTCGAGACGTAATTGTTCAAATTATAATTTTTGTATTTGACTTACTAAAGGTTGAAAAATTTCATGTACCAATTCTCAATTTTCTGAAATAATAAATCCTTTTCTTTGAGGGCAAGTCAGAATTGATAACATTAGTGTACTAGAAGCAGAAAGCACTCTTTGTATATCTGTTTCAAATCTGTTCTGCACGTACACGAGTTGTTTTTTCTTTCAATAACTTTCAAAAATTTGCAAGTAAAATTTACAATTTTGGAAAGTACGTGTAATTTTAATTGAAAATGTATTTGAAACAAATTGTGAGATTTTGTATTACTTTGCGTATGCCTAATAATGGAAATTTGAGCAAGTAATAAACTTTACTGGATACAAATTACCCATCTAAAAGAAAACTGTTTTTATTTATTTGTAGCGTAAAATATTCATATACTTATATACTTAAATCTATTGTTTACTAAAGTCAAGAAAAGTTTTATTTTGAAAATGAACATATAATTTATAACCAAAGACGTCCTTCGTGAAAATGGTGCTATCTCTGTCGCATTCTGACCACACCTCTGTACTTACATTTTACATACTTACTCTGTACTGTCCTTTGGCTGAAAGTATCCTGCGATTTACATAACTCTGCCTCTGGCAGGTATCAACTGTTTACAGTTTTCTCCAATCGGGAGCTTAAACGTCACCATACTGACGTCTGTATGATGACATTAGAGCTTCCGATTGGATGGAACTACCAACCACTGGTGCTTACCAGGGGCAGAATTACACAAATCGCATTATAAGACTAGTGCCAGTAACCAAAGATGTTCTAACCGCATTGTTTTAATAATATGTATGCTCTGTGACTGCCATGCCATTGCTTCCCATGTACATATTTTACATATTTATAGTAAACTATCTGGGTGAAACAAGAATTTACAAAATATAATATAAAATCAGCAAATAAGAAATGCGAGATATTGCTTTCCAATAAGGAAGGAAATTAAATATTTTCAATTAAAATATTGAACTAATAAATCCATACTCGTATTCCTTATTTATTTTTTTTTATTTAAATATGAAAAAAAAAAGTTTGAATGGGGTATGTGAAGGAATGTGAGGGGAGACATCAGTTAAAAAGAGAAGCTGATTACGAATGCAACAAGGCCAAGGAGATGTTGATTATGTATGTAAAATAAGCCAACAAATTGCTGAAAAACAAGTCATTTCTACTCTAGTGAAATTCAACTTCATGTGATCCAGAAAGCATAACATTTCTCTTTTGAGGTGCTTTGTTCAAGGAAATATCTCCACAACACTTGGCATATTAGCCACTGTAGGAATTTTATCAGTTATGTTAGCTCAGACACTTTTTCTCATTTTCATGTGTAGGCCCTACCAATTTAAATTAAATATTAATGTGAATTCTTTTTTTATGTACGTTTAATTGGAAGTTAGCATTTATGGGTAACAAGTGTTTAATTTCTGGAGAAGCTAAAAGAAGTGACTACCGTTTTCTATTTTGAATGAAGGAAAATATTATATATCTTAGATTGAATTCATTTATTACTCAAAACACATGCCTGTATTGTCATATATCTAAATATAGCTCATTTTGTAGATTATTAAGAGAATGGAAGTGGACATTTTTAGATAAGTTGAGTGAATACTTATCTCTCTGACTTTTTTACTACAAATTAAGCATCAACTAAATAGCAACAACGAGATAAATTATTTCATTTTTATTATGATATATTAATATGGTGTATGATATGTAGGGTACAACATAAAGATTTTACAAACGCAAGGGAGGGATTTGAAAGCACCCTAGACTTTGGGGTAGGTTTTGATTATTTTTCAAACCTTTTAGAGATAAGTTCTAGTTTGAATAATTATATATGTGATATTAATATGTGAATGATTATATAATAGTATATAATTATATATGTGAATAATTATCTATGTTTCAAGTCAAATCTAGTAACTCAGCAAAGTGAAATTGGATGATTTTAAACTAAACCATGTCTGTAAAGTAAAAATAGGCTTGTGCACAGGGGAAAGGGGAACCATGACCCCTGTGAAAATTTCCAAGGCCCTTTATAATAAAACATTTTTTATTTCAATAAATATGATCAATTTCTGATTTTGTCCTTTTTTTAAGCTTTCAGTTTGGGGAATTGATACATGAAATTCTCCAAACCACCGTAAATGGTCTAACATACATTTTATTTATACATTGTATTCAATTTTTTATTTATTTTGTAGTAAAATAGTATGCCATATGTAGATATAAAAGTTAGTGGAAAAGAGAGGCTTGAAAATATAGTTCCTCCCCACTTGTTTCAGGCTGTGAACACCTATGGAATTATGTGTTACAGTTTCTACTAGAAATATAGAAATTTCTATAGAAAGCTATTCTGGATGGCCAAGATTACAGCATGTGCCAACTCAGCACCTCGATTAAAAAGGTCACAGGACTGAGCCCTGTCTTAAAGGCATTGTTCAATAGTTTTTTCATGTATGTTGTGTCGCAAAGGGCTGCATATTCTGCTGATCCCAAATTCCAATAACCTGCAGGTATTTTAGCATCTAGTGTTTAGTTTGAGCCCTCTCCTGTGGAAAATACCTGGTGTTGACTCAAAAAAAGCCTAATCGTTGCATGTAAGAAACTTAAAAACTGATAAATAGTAGATTTTATGAAAACATTAATATGAAAATTATTCAGCAACACAGTAATTTTCAAGCTAAAAAGGCTATTTTTTTATGTTCATTAATTCTAAAATATTCACGGTTAATTCCTGTGTCTAACAGATTTACTTCTACATACTGATTTACTAAATTAGACTCTGCTTCAAGCTGATTATATTGAGCACAATAACACAAATGAAATCTATTTGGACTAGTTCATAGGTGTGAGTCTTCATTTAGGTAAATAATAAAGACAAATTGCTTCAAGAATAGCCTATTGCTTAATCTTTACTCACTGACACATCTACTTCTCATAACTATTCTCCCAGAACCATAACAAGATACGGTGCTATTAGAACAGTGGAAATAGTGTACTTTGAAAAAGCTCATTCAGTTCTCAAATTTGAGATAATTAACTGGCAGAAAACAAATATTTGAAAAAAAGAAGAGGATAGTTCGGTCAATAACTAAATCTAAAAGAGCAATTTCATGTTGACACCAATTAAAAAACTTGAATGATTTTATTGACATGAATCTCCATACATGAAGCCCTCTTATTCACTAAAAGAACCCTAGTCAATTGTGACACATCTTACAAATTTACACCAGTGTTGCCAGATGTACCAGGATCCTAGTATTTTTGCCCGAAAATTAATGAAGATACCATATACCAAGATGAAGACATTCTGGTGTGTTTAAATACCAGGATTTTAAGTCTACGGTAATTGATGATATATAATTTAAGATTCATATAATATTTTTTTAAATTCAATAGATTAAAAGTTACACCAATATTACAAAGAACTATGATATTGGTGAAAACACTGCTGTAAAAACAGTCAGGATGTCATAGGATGGTCTCTTTCTAGCACACGCTATTGTAGAAAATAATAGTACGTCATAGTCTTCCATTTAGTTTATCGATTTAAAATGTATCAATATGGAGTTAAGTTTAACGAACTTGCAGTGCACCTTAAAAACAAAATATAAACAGTTTCAGAATTTAAATCAATTGTTATTGGTACCAGAAATCACAAACATAATGTACAAACTTTTAGAATTACGTTGGTCTGTCACAAAAGCTTTGTGTTATCTCTTTTTATCTGCCTGTTAGTCTGTACAACACATTGTGAAAGTATTACGTGTCTGTCCTAGCGACTCCGATCTTATAGTCACACCTTGATTTTGGTGCTTTTGAATAAATGTGAATAGAAATAATAATAATAATAATAATAATAATAATAATAATAATAATAATAATAGTAATAATAATAATAGTAGTAATAATAATAATAGTAATAATAATAATAATAATAATAATAATAATAATAATAATAATAATAATAATAATAATAATAATAATAATAATAATAATAATAATAATAATAATAATAATAATAATAATAATAATAATAATAATAATAATAATAATAATAAACAAAAATTACACTGTAGATAACTGCGGCTACATGCATAAAAAGAACCAAGAAATTCAAAATTATTATTTACTTTTAGTTTAAGAGATAAAACTTTCCCCAATGTTACCAGTAATTGCAGCTCGCGTCATGAAAATTCCAGTCTCATCGCTTCGCCTCTCCCTGAAGCGGTGCCGTGGGAGACGCCAGATTTGTGCAGGACCTGCGGTCGCTTCCGATGACATACGAGGGTCTCTGTGTTATCGCCTTCCGCTTACGGAGTTAGGAGAGGTGTCACAGCAGGAGCGGATCCAGCAGATTATTTTTCGGGAGGTGTATATTTCTGTATACATATACTTATGTAAATAATAAATGTATTTGTTATTATATTTTATATTATTTAGATATTCACCAGATGAACTCTTTAAAGCAGATAAACGTCTTTTTGAGATCAAAAATCGAGTTGATAAAACAGCTCGTGCGTATACTACGCTCATTATTTCCGGTATTTGACAACGGAAGAACTTAGAGCAAGGTGGAATGATAACAGAAGACCTTAGTAGTAAAATATATCTAAAATAAGATGTGAGAAGATGGAATAATGCTGATATTTACACAATTAGTTCCTTTTTTTAAAAAACAGTTCCAAATCGGAATCGATATTTAGAGTAAAAAATTTTAAGATGGTATTCGAAGGAAGACGGAAATATGTGAAAAAGATAGTTATGTACTACTATTACAGACCGCTTACCTCGGCTTGTAATGGTAGTATAGCATCTCTAGTTTGGTATCTGTGGAAAAATAGATTGAGATGCAAAGTGACGAACGCATAAACCGACTGTCTGGCTAGCGTATCCCGCAACTCCCGCCTGCTCCGCCGGGGCTGGCCGCACGCCGTCTGGCCTGGTCGTGCCGCCGCGCCGACAGAGGGCCCACAACAATCGGGTGGGCGAAGCAACGGCGCAGAAGGGGAAGGGGGGAGGAGTTTTCGTAAATTTCACTTTACGACGCTCCTATTCGTCTGATTTGCATGATTGTCACGGCGTTGGATTCAGGAAGCATGTCGCCATCGCGTTATAAGCCCACATTTATTAATTTCTCGGAAGTTTGAGAACTAATTTCGAATTCGCATTTTTGCCTGATTTTTGGAAAAAGGTCATCGTAGCGTAAATTCTATTTTAAAAAGGCGTCAAATGCCGTTTACAGATCAAAAATCGGACCATTGGTTCAGACGTCATCAGTAAAGTAAATTCCCCTGTGATAGTGCTGCGATCTATTGAATTTTCCTACAAGTATTTTTCGGTGCATTTAGCCTTAAGCTGGCGGTAGCTCAAATACGCTAGGGGAAGGTGACCCTGAAGAAAAAACCCAAGATGGAGGATCTGTCAGGATCGACAGTTACGGTGCAGGGGATCGGAGCCCCAGTACCGGCGGTCGGTGGTGCGCAAGCAGGCCACCGGGCGTCGTCACCCAGCGACTGCAATGCCAGGGGTGCGGATCACTCGGCACCGCTGGCAGATAGTGCTTCGAGTGATAGCAAGCTTAGCGGGACTCGTATGGAAGTCTGCGAACCCAGGGTTGAGGGACCCTTAAAAACCCTCGCCCAGAAAAAAGCCCGGAGTTTAATGCTAAAAGAATGAAAGTTGGAAAATCAACAAACTATGATGACCTGTTCAAGAACACCGCAGCAGTACTAAAGTACCATGCACTAAAAAGAACTGAAGGAAATTTTGATAAAGTGAGCCCGTTTATAATAGAGAGGAGTATTAGCACCTGCACTGGATCTGCCGTAAAAGACATACAGAAAACCTCATCTGGACTCTTGGTAGAAACAGTTAATGACAATCAAGGTAAAAAATCACTAGAATTGAAGAAAATAGGCACTATAGATGTTGAAGTAAGTGCTCACGGCACGCTGAATACCTGCAAAGGTGTTGTAGTCTGTAGTGACTTACTAAACTGCAGTGAAGAGGAAATAGTTCAAGAACTAGCTTCTCACGGAGTCATTGCCTGTCGTAGGCTAACAATGATGCGGGATGGGCAGATAATTCCTTCAGCGTCCCATGTCCTGACGTTCAAGCGTTGTACGTTACCAGAGAAGATTAAAGCAGGCATTCATCGTCTAACCGTACGAATGTTCATTCCTCAACCAATGCAGTGTTTCCAATGTTTACGATTTGGACACCCAGCATCTAGATGTGCGAGAATCAAAGTATGTCGTTGTGGTAAGCCATTTCATAGTGATGATCCATGCCTAGATCCTATCAAATGCATTAATTGCAGTGGACAACATTCATCGAGGTCAAGAGACTGCCCTATATATAAGCAGGAGGCAGCAATACAACAAGTTAAAGCCAGACAGAAGATCAGCTATCCTGAAGCAAAAAAAACTTGTGTGTCCTAAAAATAAAGGAAATATTACATACGTGGAAGCAGTTACTAAAACACAAATTTACCTTCTTTAGTAGTGAAAGAACTAATGCCTGCAATAACCCGATGCATAGAAAAGTACTTTAACGAAATTCACAATAACAAAATCAACACAGAAGACTTAACCACAAACACTCAAAGTGAAATGGTAAATGAAAAAGAATCTTCAAGACCCTCACCAAATGAGGCAGAAAGAAATCCAGTAGCTGCGCCTGCAGCCATACCCAGCAAAGAAGTATCGACAACAGGCTATCGAAGTCGATCGCCTCGTTCTCCTAAGCACACCAAGGACAACTTCCTCAAACAAAAAATGAAATCAATGACCAATGATCAAGACACAACCACTGGCTCTGAGACAAGTTCGATGGTAAGTGCTGAAAATAATGATTACCAATCCATCGATCTATGCACACCCCGTAAGAAGAGAAAGAAGAAAGCATGGCCAAAAGGAAAACCAAGAAAATAAGCAAGATCTACGCATCATACAGCAGAAGAACCCCATTCCAACCATGGAAAATATAATTCAATGGAATATCAACGGCTGTATCTCGCATTACTGTGAGCTGAAATTGCTACTGGCCAATCACACACCAATGTGTGTGTGCTTACAAGAAACTCATTTTAAACCAGAAGATCGTTTCAATTTTAGAGGATATAAAACCTTTCGCAGTGACGTAGAACCTGATAGATGAGCTAGAGGTGGTGTTGCCATATTGATCAGCAATACTCATCCTGCTAGTCGTCTCGATCTCAACACACCTCTACAAGAAGTAGCTGTAACCCTATACAAGCCATTGAAGATGACGGTATGTTGCATATACTTACCCGATGCCTCATGGCGAAATGAAGATCTACAAGACCTAATGGATCAACTACAGCCTCCATTTCTAATTCTAGGCGACTTCAATGCTCACAGTACCACATGGGGCTGTGTACGTAACGAATACGTACTTTTAAACACAGGAGCAAGCACTCATTTTAATGCTAGAAATGGCTCATTCTCAGCCATAGATCTCTCAATATGTAGTCCAAATCTTGCAACTCGGCTGATGTGGAAACCACTGCCAGATCTTCATCAGAGTGATCACTTTCCTCTGTTGATATCATCAAACACGCCAAAGAACACAGTACACTTACCAAAACTTTGGTGTACCAACCGCGCAGACTGGTCCAGCTTCACCAGACATATACCACCAATAAATGTCGGTGGAAACTCAGAGGAAGACGTTACCGATTTTACCAGCACTGTCATATCTTCCGCTGTAAAATACATTCCACAGACTAGTGGTCGCTCATCTAGGATTCCAGTGCCATGGTGGAATACGGAGACCAAAGAAGCAATAAGGGAGAAAAGAAAAGCCCTCAATAGATATAGACGTGCTCCAACCCAAGACAATCTTATTGCTTTCAAGCGTCTGCGTGCGCTCTCTTGCAGAAAAATACTAACAGCAAAACGATCAAGCTGGGAAAAGTACGTAACCACCATAACTCGGACGACCAAAGTCACGGAAATATGGCAGAAAATCCGGTCAATAGCTGGGAAAAACGTTTTCAGTCCAATAACATGCATTGAACACGAAGGACAACTAATATGCAACCCTGACGAAATAGCCAATGCATTAGCGACCCAATACTCCAAAGCCAGTGACACAAATAGCTATCCTAAAGACTTTCTCGACAAAAAGAAAGAAGAAGAAGAACAAGTACTTGACTTTACAACCAATATAGATAAGCCATGTAACGCTCTTTTCACATGGAGAGAATTGCAAGACGCCATAAATGCGGCTGGAGACACCGCAGCAGGATCAGACAATATCCCTTTCAGCAACGTCGATTACTGAAGAAAATACTGTCCACTTTGCTAAATATATACAATAGCATTTGGACACAAAGTAATTACCCCAAAGTCTGGAAAGAAGCGATAGTAATTCCAATTTTAAAGGCAGGCAAGGATCCATTAAATCCTGAAAATTATCGCCCGGTATCGTTGACATGCTGTCTAGGAAAAATCTTGGAAAAAATGGTCAACACACGGCTAACATGGTGTCTCGAAAGAAACAACCTCCTAAACATACAACAGTGCGGATACAGACAACATCACTCTACAATCGACCAGCTTATATATCTGGAAAACGCAATTCAGAATACCTTCATCAAAAGAAAACATATGGTTACCGTATTCTTTGACCTGGAAAAAGCTTTCGATAAGACCTGGCCACATAACATTCTGAGACAGCTATATAACTGGCAAATAAGAGGATATCTACCAAAATTCATATCCAGCTTCCTTAGTACCAGATCAGCCTTAGTACTCAGCAAAATCACTGGGAATGATCAAATTCAAAATGCAAAATGCCACCAATAAATTAGTACAGAACGCAAAAAACATTGGTTTCTCATTTGCAGCAGCCAAAACGAAATGCGTTCACTTCAGTAGGAAAAGAAAAAGTTAAAGAGATCCAGAGCTGGCGCTGAATGGCGTTCAACTGACATACAATGAAACGGAAAAATTCCTTGGTTTGATTTTTGATAGGCATTTAACATGGAAACAGCACATAGAATATACCTTGCGTAGAACAGCAAAACAGCTCTGAATGTAATAAGATGCATTTCCCATATAAATTGGGGAGCAGATAGAGACATCTTACTCCGCCTGTACAAATCCATGGTGATGTCCAAAATAGATTATGGATGTGCAGTGTACTCCTCAGCCAGAAAATCAAGTTTAAGGAAACTAGACCCCGTTCACAATGCAGGCCTCCGATATGCATCTGGCGCTTTCCGCACTAGTCCTTCCTCAAGCCTCTACTGTGAAACCAGCACCATGTCGCTACATCACAGACGACAAACAATGCTACTCAACTATAGATCAAAATTGCTGTCTCTACCGAAACATTTAAACCACTCATTGATGACTCGACCTAAGCTAGTAAATATTTACGATCAAAGACCTTCAGCTACTCGTCCAGCCAACATCCGCGCAATCGAGATAGCCAAGTAGTTGTAGTTGGTGGTGGAGCCTGAGTATCTCAATGACCCTGAGAGCTATACCGGAGGTAGCATAGCTACTGGTAGGGCCTCCCTAGCCGGACAGGTCGAAGGAGAGAAATGAGACTAAAAAGTACTCCAGAAGAGGAAGCAGCGCCTACCTCCAAGAGTGGCAGCTACCAACGTGGGAAGGCCAACGTCTCCGAGGGCGAAAGAAGACGCAATAATCACACCGGCTTAGGAGGCGAATACCTTAAACTTCCTCTTAAGGGAAGGAAGAGCATGATAAATTGCTCCTCCTGAGGAAGGGTGACGTACATGCAGAGAATGCAAGGCACGGCAAGAAGATGGAAGGTGCTCCAAAAGATACGGCGCAAGAAGTAGCAGAAGGGAAGAGAGAGTTTCCAGAGTTCTCTGTCAAATACGAAAGAGAAAGTCAAGATAAGAGAAGAGAAATTGGATGCTATGCAAGCACAAAGTAAAAAGAGGGCGGCACCTAGTCCACCAGAGAAGTATAACAGAAGGGATAAGAAAGAAAATCAGAACAAAGTAATAACGGTGGAGAATACTCCTGGAGAAACCCGTGAAAATCAAAGAGAGGTGGTAAAACATCTTGAGATGAAAGGAAGCCAAGAAGAGGAGCGTTGGGAAGAGCAGCAAAGAAGTAAAAGGAAAAATAGCTAAAAGAAAGAAGAGAATAAGTCAAGTAAGAAATTCAACCCAGCTATCAAGATGACAGGAATGTGAAACATACGCAGACATCATAAAAGGATGAAGAATGTTGTGGATCCTAATGATTACGGTACGAAGATACTGGCCGTAAGGATGACCCGAAAGGCTCCTTATACTAGAAAAACTGGCAATATTGCCGCGTTGAACGGGAAGAATAGCGACAAGGGCCAAGACGAATCTGCACCTCAGGGAACAGTAAATATAACTATCCAAACGGCTTAAGAGAGAAATAAGTAAAGGCAGATGCTGGAAAGAGCTCTTAGGACAGATAGATGACCCATGGGGCATGGCTTATAAAATAGTAAATAAGATATTCAGGATGGACTGGAAAATACCTGGTTTGAATGATCCACAATGGATGAGGGAAGCTATTAGGGACCTCTTTCCCACTAGAGATCCCTGGACGAGACAAAGACATAGCGACTTCAGTGTTGACGCAGCAGACTACTTCACGATAGACGAACTGAGGAGAGCGGCGAAAAGCATGAAACCTGGGAAGGCCCCAGATTTCGATGGAATTCCCTGTGAAATACTAAAAATACTGGCACAGGAGTATCTGGAATGCCTTTTGTCAATCCATAACCGCTGCCTTGACGATGGGAAATTCTTCAAACGTGGAAGAGACAAAAGCTGATACTCTACTAGTAAGCAACAAGCCGGTAGATCAGACGTCATCAGAGAGACCATTGTGCCTCCTTGATACCATGGGCAAGCTGTTGAGGGTTTAATACTTTCTAGGCTTGAGGGGCTCATATGATTTTCTCACAGGCAATATGAATTCCGGAGAGGCCGCTCGACGACGGATGCCATCCTGGAAGTAATCGATAAAGCAGACGCAGCCAGAAGAGGAGTCGGCAAGGACAAGGGATTTTGCGCGCTCGTGGCAATTGACTTTAGAAACGCCTTCAACTCCGGTAGGTGGAAGGACATTATTGAAGTGTTAGTTAACAAGATGATCCGGAATATCTCATAAGGATTATTGAAGACTACCTCCATGAAAGGACGATAACGTATGTGGACAGGATCAGGACAGAAGAAAATGTGACGTGCGGTGTTCCTCAAGGGTCCAGACGTGGGCCATTTTTATGGAATGTCCTGTATGATGACATTCTAAGAATTGACCTGCCGAAAAATACGCAGCTCATAGGCTATGCTGATGATGCGCTAATAATAAGCCACAGCGGTGATATTAAACTCCTCGAATTGAGAGTGAACTGTTATGTTCTTGGGAATGATAAATAATTCATTCGGAAAAGTTTAAATATAAAACGTTTATTGTATTCACAATACATAATAGGTAAGAATGCGCGGCAACTTATTAATGGTCACTCGGGAACACGTCGGGGAGAACGTCCGTCCGCTACGATTGACGGCGAGAGACTGAGGCATGCTCGTTGCAGCAAGAGCATGGCAGACTGCGCCAGTGCGTCGCGTGCTAACAAATGTTGAGCGCCAAATCACCAACAGCAAAAGAGGAATAAATTCAGGGTGAATATACAACATGAACGAAGCGTTGTTTAGGGTTAAAAGATGTTTAAATAGACGACAAATACAGATGGCAGTGCAAGAAAACGATGCTGTCTTAATCACCGACCACAGGGCCTTTCACTACTCAGACCTCCGATTGGGAGGGGAGAGAATCAACTGGAAGCGACAGATAAGATATTTAGGAGTCGAAATATATCATAGACTCAGCTTCGGGCCCCTCATAAATGTGATGGCAGAAAAGGCGGCGAGGACAGGAGCTAACATTGCAATAATGCTACCGAACGCCGGTGGACCGAGAGAAACCAAGAGAAGAATGATTTCTGGCATAGTTCACTCACAGTTGTTGTATGCTGCTCCAATCTGGGCGGGTTCGCTGAAGAAGCAGTCTATCAGACACAAGTACGTCCAAGTACAAAGACAAATGGCCTTGATGGTGGCATGTGCCTACCGCACACTGTCTATTTGCGCAGTGCTGGTGTTGACCAGTACACCACCTATCGACTTGATAGCCATGGAAAGAAAGAGGACGTACCTCGCCTTGAAGGAAGCACAACAAGCAGTCATCTCCCTCCCAAGCAGATTCTGAGTATTAAAGCAGAAGCAAGGAAGTTGCTCCTCGTTGAACGACAAGGAAGATGGGATGGGGATGTGAAAGGCATATACACTCATCGGTTGATTACTAACATCGAGAGATGGGTTAGCTGAAGATTTGGGGAGTTGAGTTATTACCTGTCCCAAGTTCTTACGGGACATGAAGGATTTAATAAATATCTCTACGATTTCAGGATCCTCTAACAAGATATAAACCCAGATAACATGGTCTACATGATGCTAAGTTTGCAAGAAAAATGGATAACAATAAAGGACTTCCTAGTTAGTATTATGAAGAAAGAGTTAAGACTGAGGAAGTAGAGCATCTGCTATCAGCCAATCTCTTACGTGAAATAGTGTCTAACGACGGCGGGAGAGAACAGGGCTTAAGAGACGGAGTTAGGTTTTTAGTCGGTAACCCAGTTGGAAGACCGACATCACCCGCTTCACTAGTATCCTTAAAGGATTTTCACCGTCCGAAATAATAATAATAATAATATATTATTATTATTATATTATTATTATTATTATTATTATTATTATTATTATTATTATTATTATTATTATCATTATCATCAGCATCTATGACAAATACACCTCAATATATAGTAAACAATCCTAGTAATTAATAATGCAAGTTCTTGGTCTAATGTTAAATTTACATTAGAATAAAATTTTGTAATGTTCTATGCAAATTCATCATAATATTTATCAAATTCTTAATTTTATAAGGGCATGCCATAATAACGTAGTCTTTTAATTTAATTTTGAAGTGATTTCCATTTGTCAGTTAAATACAGTTTGGCAGCTCATTGTTCATTATTATTTTGAACAATTAGAGTTGAACTTTAGAGTTGTACACCCTGTGGTAGTTTTCATGTCAACGAGTGTTGTATTTACACAGTTCATAATTTTTTAAGATGTTAAGTTTACTATTATTTTTTAAGTTTTTAACAAGATTTCACAGCTTTTGAAACAAACTGAAACACTTCTTGAAAACACTTTTAGAGTCCTGGAATTCTTGAATGACTGATAAATAGGCTACAATCTGATTGCTCTTATTGTGTTTTATGATATGATCAGGGGTAGGCCCTAATTTCCTGCAAAATTTAGGTATTCATGTAGTCTTCTCTGCATAAATATTTAAGTTTATTTCTGTTAGTGTAAATAATTAACCTCTTCTGGTAACCCTTTTATTAAAATGCCTTCTAATTGAGTGTCAAATTTCCACCTACATACCCAAAATATGTTTATTTATATTTTGACAATATCTATAGATGAACTAAATATAACTACTTATAACAATTTAGACCCCAGATGACAAAAATACCATTGGATAGCAGGTTGAGTAAGATTGAAAACTATTTCATTAGCTACATTACCTTTTGCTCCTCTCTATATTCAACATGAATTCAACATGACAACTTTATGTTTGGGGCAATCACTTGTCCAAAGTTGCCTTTAGCTTGGAATGAAAAATTGTCTAAAGCAGTTTTCTAACATTTTAATCACTGTATTCCTCCACAATGACTAAAAGTTTAATGCCACTCCATGATAAAATTTCTCTATATGACAGATATGTTTTTGATCTTGAAACCTTTGTTTTACAGTTCCGTAGTAAATAATTGCACTTACACGTAAGAGACTCAATTTCATCCTTCAATGTAAGGCTTAGTTTGGGTGCTGTATCATTTTAACATGGATGAAGCGAAAGTGCCTCCCTGTTTATCAACATGTAGCAGGTGAACCTTAACTTACTGCATTGCTTCAGTGACACCACAAGATAACCTGCCTCACAGAGAAAAGTATTTAACATCTAGGTATGGCTCCCCATTGAGGTAGATCGAGTATGTCTTCTGAAGGGTTAATAACCCCTCACAGATAATTAATCAAAGACTAACTAAATACAACAACAATTTTTTAGCGTTTTATGATCACCATGGAAATTGTATTATTTGATCACTAAATACTTTTACTTAAAACTATTATTTAAAATATATTTCAAGAGATTTTTTTATTTTAAACATATTTTTTGTTATTCATGGAAATAATATAACTTGAATAGTTTCTTGATACAACTTTCACATTTTTAATTTTTGGCGGGGGGCTCAAAATTGTCTGGCTCGAGCACTGGTTACTGAGATTGAATAGTCTTAACACTCCCTCATGGAAAGCCATCTACGAATTGCCAAAGATGTAAGAGTAAGCCAATCCAGTGTGAT
The DNA here is from genome assembly GCA_038098605.1 of Gryllus longicercus. Taxonomy (NCBI): domain Eukaryota; kingdom Metazoa; phylum Arthropoda; class Insecta; order Orthoptera; family Gryllidae; genus Gryllus; species Gryllus longicercus. The sequence goes on along the minus strand of JAZDUA010000460.1, from coordinate 545,358 downwards.
TCGCCTTCTACGCCAGTTCAAATTCCACCCTTACCACGTTTGCCTTCTTCAAGATCTAGGAAGCCAATATTTTGAAAGGCGCGTGGCGTTTTGTAGGTTTGCTCTGCGTCCGATAAGGGATGATAGCATGTTTTAGGAATGTGCATTATTTCGGCCTACTGAAAAGCAACATTCACTAGCCATGAACACCACACTTTACATTCTCTTCTACCCTGATACTGTCCACATAAGTTATCGTCCTTTCATGGAGGTAGTCTTCAATAATCCTTATGAGATATTCCGGAATCATCTTGTTAACTAACACTTCAATAATGTCCTTCCACCTAGCGGAGTGAAGGCGTTTCCAATGTCAATTGCCACGAGCGCGCAAAATCCCTTCTCCTTGCCGACTCCTCTTCTGGCTGCGTCTGCTTTATCGATTACTTCCAGGATGGCATCCGTCGTCGAGCGGCCTCTCCGGAATCCATATCGCCTGTGAGAAAATCATATGAGTCCCTCAAGCCTAGAAAGTATTAAACCCTCAAGCACCTTGCTCATGGTATCAAGGAAGCACAGTGGTCTGTATGATGACGTCCATTGAAATCACCTGCCATTAATACCTCGCTCTTGGACGTTTTCAAGCTAGCCTCCAGCTCATCGATATCTTTCTGAAATTTTTCTTGCGTATCATTAGCAGCTACAAATTCTCATATTACCCACTTCCAGCCATACAAACCCGTATTTCGTTCTCTTGTGTTTTGTGATACTCAGCTTCTTATTAAGCATTATTATGCCGGTTCTTCCAGTAGCATCCTGATACCATATGTCGCAGTGAGGTTGCTCGCTGACGAAGAGCACATCAATCTCCCTTTCAGCAGCGACCTGCAGCATCAAATCCCACGCATGTTTACCCCTACCCAAATTAACTTGTAGTAATCGGGGCATACTTACTCTTTTTGACTGTATTGCACGCCATGATGAAGGAGGGTAATTTATTACTTCCTAGCAGATGATTATCGTCTTTGTTTCCCTCCTTGCATATAACACATTGCAGTTTACCAGTACAATCCTTGATACCATGTCCGGTGTTGCTACATCTGTAACATGCTTTACTTCGATTGGGACCTCTGCAAGCAGTTGAGATATGTCCAAAGCCTAAGCATAAATAATATCTTAATATCTTGTGCTTTTCTCTGATTCCACAGTTGACCTAACCGATTTTAATTTTTCCTGCCGTTATGAGTTTTTGGGCTACCTTTTCACCCAGTAGCATTGTGGCTGTTTGCATTCCTCCATATCCCCTAAGTAACCTACAGGAGTCGGAGATCTGGTCTGCCGTTACGTCTATTGTCTTTCTCACCGCTTATAGTACCTCTTAAATCGTGACAGTTTTTAGTCAATATCCTTAATTTCTACTAGGCGTTTCCGCGTAAGGGCACTCACTTTCGCTTGTTTCCCCACCGCCTTCTCCAGAGCCTTGTTCAACGCGGCAATATTGCCAGTTTTTTCAGGTACAAGGAGCACTTCCGCCTTTCGGGTCCTCCTTTCAGCCAGTATCTTCGTACTGTAATCACTAGGATCCACGGCATTCTTCATCCTCTTTATAATGTCTACGTATGTTTCACCTTGCCTAACTGTCATCTTGACAGCAGGGTTGAATTTCTTACTTGACTTATACTCTTCTTCCTTTTAGCTATTTTTCTTTTACTTCATTGCTGCTCTTCCCAGCGCTCTTCTTCTTGGCTTCCTTTCATCTCAAGATGTTTTATCACCTCTCTTTGATTTTCATGCGTTTCTTCAGGAGTATTCTCCACCGTGATTTCTCTGTTCTGATTTTCTTTCTTATCCCTTCTGTTAGACTCCTCTGGTGAAATAGGCGCCGCCCTCTTTTTCCTTTGTGCTCGCATAGCACCCAATTTCTCTTCTCTTGCCTTGACTTTCTCTTTCGTAATTGAGCGCAGGATCTTCTGAAGAAGCGGAAGAGAAGAGAGAGTCTTCGGAGAGCTCAGGATCTCTGAAACTTTCTCTTCTGCTTCTTCTTGCAACGTATCCTTTAAAACACCATCCCTCTTCTTGCCGCGCCTTGTATTCTCAGCATGTATGTCACCCTTCCTCAGGAGGAGCAATCTATCATGCATCCACTCTCACTCCGCATTGATGTCCTGCCATCTGTTCTTTAGTCCTACATATTCTCGTGCTGTGGCCAAAGTTTTCCTTAGTATCACAGGATTATTTCTTAACAATTTTTTTCAATATCTAATTATTATCCTTCATCGTCTCTATATTATCCTTCATCGGCTCTTGGATAGCTTCCCATCTTTCAGCGCCCAGTCCACAGCATTCCTTTTCCCTCCAGGCATGGGCTCTACTTCAACGGAAGATGTTCTTGACGCATTATCTGACAGAGACGCCGAGTTGTCCACGTCTCTGTCATTGCAGTCGCTGGTTGACGACCTCCGGGGGCCTGCTTGCCCACCCCCGGCTGCCGGTACTGGGGCTCCGATCCCCTGCACCGTAACGGTTGATCCTGGTGGGCCTTCCATCGCGGGATTCTTTCCGGGGTCACCTTCCCCTAGCGTTTCAACGCTACCGCCAGCGTTATCCCAGTAGTGGGGCTGTCACTTTTCTGCGCCTGGGCCTGCAGAATTTCTTTAGGGCTGACTCCCCTAGGAGGGTTGGCTTCGCCTGCCAAAGCTTCTCCTTCCCTTAAGAGGAAGTTTAAGGTATTCGCCTCCTAAGCAGGTGTGATTATTGCGTCTTCTTTCGCCCTCGGAGACCGTTGGCCTTCTCACGTTGGTAGCTATCACTCTTGGAGGTAGGCGCTGCTTCCTCTTCTGGAGTACTTTTTAGTCTCATTTCTCTCCTTCGACCTGTCCGGCTAGGGAGGCCCTACCAGTAGCTATGCTACCTCCGGTATAGCTCTCAGGGTCATTGAGATACTCAAGCTCCACCACCAACTACAAGTTCATGTACTCCCCAGGTGGAGATTATTATTATTATTATTATTATTATTATTATTATTATTATTATTATTATTATTATTATTATTATTTTGTTAGTTTGTTTGAAGGCTTGGCATTTAAGGCCTTTAGCCTTTTTACCGATTCACGTTAAAATTAATCATTTATTAAATGTAAATTTTGTAGAAAAGATTGGCCTCTTTCAAGAACTGTATTGTTTTGTCAGTAGCTGTCTTGTCGGTGCCGAGATCTATCTTCATGTTGCCTCTCATGCCGCACCTGTGTCTAAGTCTTGAGAGATCTACGCAGTCTGTCAGAATATGTTTCACCGTCAGAAGTCTTCCGCAGCTGCAGATGGGTTGTTCTTCATTTCTTAACATGTATGAAGAAGTCATTCATGCATGGCCTATTCTTAGTCGGGTTATGCACACTTGTTCTCGTCGAGGATAGCTGACATTTGGTGACCATTTACTGATATTCTGTTTAATGGGGTGTAGTTTCGTGTGAAGGCTGTTCCACGTGGTCTGCCATTCTGTGAGGATGTACTTCGAGACAGCATTTCTTGCATCCTGAGGTCGTATTTCAATATCCATTTCTGATTGGATGTTCCCGGCATTTCGTGCTGCAGAATCGGCTTCTTCATTGCCTAGGATACCCACGTGTCCAGGGCACCAGATAAACGTAACTGATGCTCCTCGCTGCTCTAATTTATGGCATGCTATGAGAATCATTTGTAGCAGTGGATCTACAGTTTGGCGCCTGTCTATTGCAGTGAGAAGACTTAGAGAGTCTGTGCAGATGACGAACCTTCCTGAATCGAGAGTTTCACAGTGACGCAAAGACTGCAATACTGCATATAATTCGGCAGTGTACACACTTGCTTCAGGTGGAAGCGCCCAAGCCCTCGACAAGTTCTCAGTTACAAATGCACTTCCGACCTGATGTTTTGTTTTTGAACCATCTGTGTAGATTATGATGTGATTTGCCATGTATTCTTCGAGAACTGATCGAAATCTGACTTAAATCTATGGGAAGGCATTCTGTTTTCTTTACACTGGTAGTATCGAGTCTTACTTCTGCCATTTTCAACATCCAAACTGGAATTTCATATGGTTCGTGTTTCAAAACTGGTGGTAGGACGATGTTGTAGCATTTGGTTATCTCGATTGCGCGGATGTTGGCTGGACGAGTAGCTGAAGGTCTTTGATCGTAAATATTTACTAGCTTAGGTCGAGTCATCAATGTGTGGTTTAAATGTTTCGGTAGAGACAGCAATTTTGATCTATAGTTGAGTAGCATTGTTTGTCGTCTGTGATGTAGCGACATGGTGCTGGTTTCACAGTAGAGGCTTGAGGAAGGACTAGTGTGGAAAGCGTCAGATGCATATCGGAGGCCTGCATTGTGAACGGGGTCTAGTCTCCTTAAACTTGATTTTCTGGCTGAGGAGTACACTACACATCCATAATCTATTTTGGACATCACCATGGATTTGTACAGGCGGAGTAAGATGTCTCTATCTGCTCCCCAATTTATATGGGAAATGCGTCTTATTACATTCAGAGCTGTTTTGCTGTTCTACGCAAGGTATATTCTATGTGCTGTTTCCATGTTAAATGCCTATCAAAAATCAAACCAAGGAATTTTGCCGTTTCATTGTATGTCAGTTGAACACCAGTCAGCACCAGCTCTGGATCTCTTTAACTTTTTCTTTTCCTACTGAAGTGAACGCATTTCGTTTTGGCTGCTGTAAATGAGAAACCAATGTTTTTTGCGTTCTGTACTAATTTATTGGTGGCATTTTGCATTTTGAATTTGATCATTCCCAGTGATTTGGCTGAGTAAAATACAGCAATGTCATCTACATACATGCATTTTCCTATTGACGCTTCTATGCCGTCAAACATCCCGTTAATCGCTATGATAAAGAGCGTGCCACTCAATGGAGAGCTTTGCGGTACACCGTTCTCTAGTACGTAGCTTTCTGAGATGCCCAACGCGAACTTTGAAAGATCTGGTACTAAGGAAGCTGGATATGAATTTTGGTAGATATCCTCTTATTTGCCAGTTATATAGCTGTCTCAGAATGTTATGTGGCCAGGTCTTATCGAAAGCTTTTTCCAGGTCAAAGAATACGGTAACCATATGTTTTCTTTTGATGAAGGTATTCTGAATTGCGTTTTCCAGATATATTGGGAGTCCGGTGTCTTCGGGATTTATAATCTGCCTTGTGCAGTGTCATTCAGCAAGTTGCTGCAACTTCTACTAAGCTACTACTGATAGTAATAATAATGATAATGATAATAATAATAATAATAATAATAATAATATTAGCTGGTCGATTGTAGAGTGATGTTGTCTGTATCCGCACTGTTGTATGTTTAGGAGGTTGTTTCTTTCGAGACACCATGTTAGTCGTGTGTTGACCATTTTTTCCAAGATTTTTCCTAGACAGCATGTCAACGATACCGGGCGATAATTTTCAGGATTTAATGGATCCTTGCCTGCCTTTAAAATTGGAATTACTATCGCTTCTTTCCAGACTTTGGGGTAATTACTTTGTGTCCAAATGCTTTTGTATATATTTAGCAAAGTGGACAGTATTTTCTTCAGTAATCGACGTTGCTGAAAGGGATATTGTCTGATCGTGCTGCGGTGTCTCCAGCCGCATTTATGGCGTCTTGCAATTCTCTCCATGTGAAAAGAGCGTTACATGGCTTATCTATATTGGTTGTAAAGTCAAGTACTTGTTCTTCTTCTTCTTTCTTTTTGTCGAGAAAGTCTTTAGGATAGCTATTTGTGTCACTGGCTTTGGAGTATTGGGTCGCTAATGCATTGGCTATTTCGTCAGGGTTGCATATTAGTTGTCCTTCGTGTTCAATGCATGTTATTGGACTGAAAACGTTTTTCCCAGCTATTGACCGGATTTTCTGCCATATTTCCGTGACTTTGGTCGTCCGAGTTATGGTGGTTACGTACTTTTCCCAGCTTGATCGTTTTGCTGTTAGTATTTTTCTGCAAGCGAGCGCACGCAGACGCTTGAAAGCAATAAGATTGCCTTGGGTTGGAGCACGTCTATATCTATTGAGGGCTTTTCTTTTCTCCCTTATTGCTTCTTTGGTCTCCGTATTCCACCATGGCACTGGAATCCTAGATGAGCGACCACTAGTCTGTGGAATGTATTTTACAGCGGAAGATATGACAGTGCTGGTAAAATCTGTAACGTCTTCCTCTGAGTTTCCACTGACATTTATTGGTGGTATATGTCTGGTGAAGCTGGACCAGTCTGCGCGGTTGGTACACGAAAGTTTTGGTAAGTGTACTGTGTTCTTTGGCGTGTTTGATGATATCAACAGAGGAAAGTGATCACTCTGATGAAGATCTGGCAGTGGTTTCCACATCAGCCGAGTTGCAAGATTTGGACTACATATTGAGAGATCTATGGCTGAGAATGAGCCATTTCTAGCATTAAAATGAGTGCTTGCTCCTGTGTTTAAAAGTACGTATTCGTTACGTACACAGCCCCATGTGGTACTGTGAGCATTGAAGTCGCCTAGAATTAGAAATGGAGGCTGTAGTTGATCCATTAGGTCTTGTAGATCTTCATTTCGCCATGAGGCATCGGGTAAGTATATGCAACATACCGTCATCTTCAATGGCTTGTATAGGGTTACAGCTACTGCTTGTAGAGGTGTGTTGAGATCGAGACGACTAGCAGGATGAGTATTGCTGATCAATATGGCAACACCACCTCTAGCTCATCTATCAGGTTCTACGTCACTGCGAAAGGTTTTATATCCTCTAAAATTGAAACGATCTTCTGGTTTAAAATGAGTTTCTTGTAAGCACACACACATTGGTGTGTGATTGGCCAGTAGCAATTTCAGCTCACAGTAATGCGAGATACAGCCGTTGATATTCCATTGAATTATATTTTCCATGGTTGGAATGGGGTTCTTCTGCTGTATGATGCGTAGATCTTGCTTATTTTCTTGGTTTTCCTTTTGGCCATGCTTTCTTCTTTCTCTTCTTACGGGGTGTGCATAGATCGATGGATTGGTAATCATTATTTTCAGCACTTACCATCGAACTTGTCTCAGAGCCAGTGGTTGTGTCTTGATCATTGGTCATTGATTTCATTTTTTGTTTGAGGAAGTTGTCCTTGGTGTGCTTAGGAGAACGAGGCGATCGACTTCGATAGCCTGTTGTCGATACTTCTTTGCTGGGTATGGCTGCAGGCGCAGCTACTGGATTTCTTTCTGCCTCATTTGGTGAGGGTCTTGAAGATTCTTTTTCATTTACCATTTCACTTTGAGTGTTTGTGGTTAAGTCTTCTGTGTTGATTTTGTTATTGTGAATTTCGTTAAAGTACTTTTCTATGCATCGGGTTATTGCAGGCATTAGTTCTTTCACTACTAAAGAAGGTAAATTTGTGTTTTTAGTAACTGCTTCCACGTATGTAATATTTCCTTTATTTTTAGGACACACAAGTTTTTTTTTTGCTTCAGGATAGCTGATCTTCTGTCTGGCTTTAACTTGTTGTATTGCTGCCTCCTGCTTATATATAGGGCAGTCTCTTGACCTCGATGAATGTTGTCCACTGCAATTAATGCATTTGATAGGATCTAGGCATGGATCATCACTATGAAATGGCTTACCACAACGACATACTTTGATTCTCGCACATCTAGATGCTGGGTGTCCAAATCGTAAACATTGGAAACACTGCATTGGTTGAGGAATGAACATTCGTACGGTTAGACGATGAATGCCTGCTTTAATCTTCTCTGGTAACGTACAACGCTTGAACGTCAGGACATGGGACGCTGAAGGAATTATCTGCCCATCCCGCATCATTGTTAGCCTACGACAGGCAATGACTCCGTGAGAAGCTAGTTCTTGAACTATTTCCTCTTCACTGCAGTTTAGTAAGTCACTACAGACTACAACACCTTTGCAGGTATTCAGCGTGCCGTGAGCACTTACTTCAACATCAATAGTGCTTATTTTCTTCAATTCTAGTGATTTTTACCTTGATTGTCATTAACTGTTTCTACCAAGAGTCCAGATGAGGTTTTCTGTATGTCTTTTACGGCAGATCCAGCGCAGGTGCTAATACTCCTCTCTATTATAAACGGGCTCACTTTATCAAAATTTCCTTCAGTTCTTTTTAGTGCATGGTACTTTAGCACTGCTGCGGTGTTCTTGAACAGGTCATCATAGTTTGTTGATTTTCCAACTTTCATTCTTTTAGCATTAAACTCCGGGCTTTTTTCTGGACGAGGGTTTTTAAGGGTTCCCTCAACCCTGGGTTCGCAGACTTCCATACGAGTCCCGCTAAGCTTGCTATCACTCGTAGCACTATCTGCCAGCGGTGCCGAGTGATCCGCACCCCTGGCATTGCAGTCGCTGGGTGACGACGCCCGGTGGCCTGCTTGCGCACCACCGACCGCCGGTACTGGGGCTCCGATCCCCTGCACCGTAACTGTCGATCCTGACAGATCCTCCATCTTGGTTTTTTTCTTCAGGGTCACCTTCCCCTAGCGTATTTGAGCTACCGCCAGCTTAAGGAAACGGAAGGAACAAGGGGGGGCAGAGAAGACAGAGTTAGAATAGAAGGGTAGAATGGAAACGACTCCCTAGCCCTCGCAACCTAATAGCGTCGGGGCGGAAACACAAGAGTTGGCCGATACAAGATTGGCCTACAGGACAGAAAACAGATGTGTGCCACAAGTAAGTGGAAGCAATGACACACAGAGTTTGTGGGAATGACGGGATGTTTAGAGGAGTGACAGCGCACAGCTGCTCCGATTAGTCGCCTTCTGCGACAGGGGGAGGTCCCGTGGTGCTATTCTACTAAAATCCCCGACACCACACGGGGTAGTTATTATTATTATTATTATTATTATTATTATTATTATTATTCATGATTATTATCATTATTCACAGTATTACTGGTCGGTATGTCAACCACACAAAGGAATGATGACCAGGTGTGTGGTTGCTTTACTGAAGGTTCAGATGGCTTTTGACAATACGGCATGGATTCAAAATTACACACTTTTGCATATTATACACATTCCTGGCATCCAAGTGAAGACACTCCAGTGCCCGAAGTGTCATTTTTGGGATCACTCCTGTAGCTGATATTATTATAGGCACAGTTGTCACTTTACTGAAGTTCCACTGAGATGCGACTTCATGGGCAAGATCGGTATACTTCTGGATCTTCTCTTGATATTTTCCCGATATGTTGTGGGTATTGGGTATTGATATATCGATAAGGAAAACCTGCTGATGGTTTCTATCAATGTACGTTATATCGGGTCTATTGCCGCCATGTCTGTCAGTGATAATGGAGCGATCCCAGTAGAGTGTGTGCTCACTACTTTCAAGCACATTCTGAGGCACATATTTATAATACGGCACGGAAGTGGCGAGTAAGCCCGTTCTCAATGCCAATAATTGGTGGACCTGCTTCGCCACTTCATCATGCCTCTTTTTGTATTCCAACTGTGCGTGGCTGCTACATCCACTTGTCACGTGTTGGATAGTTTCGCTTGCAGCCTCACATCTTCTACACGAGTCGGAATGAATGGTAGAATCTCTCAGAATGTGTTTTCTGTAGTTCAATGTTGGTACCACTTGGTCCTGGATAGCTATCATGAAGGCTTCTGTCTCCGGAAAGAGATCCCCGTGCTGGAGCCATGCGTGCGACGCAGAGATGTCGACTTCTGGTTTACTCAGCTCGTGAGGGTACCTTCCATGCAGTGCCTTCGCTTTCCATACGGATATCTTCTCTTCCGTTTCAATGATTGGCTGAACAGGCGGATCAAGCTTTTTCAAGTTCAGAGGACTATAGTTATTATCAACTGCGCTCACTGCTTGCTGAACTCTCCCACAATGTTCCAAGAAGTATCTTCTGAGTGAAGCAATTTGAGTGCTGTGTAGATTTATGAGATCTTTAACACCTCGCCCTCCTTGCGACCTTGGAAGGGTAAAACGCTCAGTACTTGAATGAGGATGATGTTTTCGGTTTTGAGTCATAGCGGTTCGAATTGTCGTCTGGAGGTTGTCGAGGTCGGTATTGCTCCATTTAATAACGCCAAAGGAGTATGTGAGCACTGGAATAACAAATGAATTGATGGCCTGCACAAGGTTTGTAGCAGAGAGTTGAGTTTTTAAGAGTCCATGCAATCGTTTACACACTTCAGTTGTTAGTATGTTCTTAGTAACAGTGTGTTTGATTCGGAGTGACTGTTGTAAACCCAAGTATTTGTAAGTTTCTTGGGGTTCCATGAAGGTAATCTTTGGTTCATTATCAGTTTTCAAATTTATAACTTGCATATGACCCCGAACGATATTCACTCTCCTGCACTTATCCAAACCGAATTTCATCTTGATGTCGTCAGTGAACTTCTCCGTCACGTTTATTAGTTGCCGCATATGACTCTCAGTGTCTGCATTGAGCTTCAGGTCATCCATGTAAAGAAGATGTGAGACCCGGAGAAGAGTTGAGTTCCCCTTTTTAAAAGCGATTCCATAATTAGCTGAATTAAGTAGAGTAGACAGGGGATTCAAGGCTAAGCAGAACAATAAAGGGCTCAAAGAGTCACCCTGAAAAATCCCTCGGCGGATGTGTATAGTATCTGTGTGGACGTATTGTTTTCCATTAGAGAGATACAGTTTTGTATTCCATCGACTCATCGCAGTTTTCAGGAAGTTTTGGATAAACGGATGGACCTTGTATACATCCAAACATTGAAGGAGCCAAGAATGTGGCACGGTGTCGAATGCTTTAGCGTAATCTATGTAACATGAGTACAAGTTTCTTTGTTTTGCAAGCACTTGCCCCATAATTACAGAGTCTATAATGAGTTGCTCCTTGCATCCCTGAGATCCAGGTCTACATCCTTTCTGTTCATTTGCTAAGATGTTCTGTTCCTCAATGTGTGTCATCATCATTTGTGAAACACTAGATGTTATGAGTTTGTAGAAAGTTTGAAGGCAGGTTATAGGCCTGTACATCGAGGGGTCTTTATTGTCACCCTCCTTTGGTAACATGAATGTTCTACCTTCAGTGAGGAAGTAAGGTAGATTTTCTGGATTGTGAAGAAAATATTGAATTATATTAGCTATATGATGGTGAGTGCTTGTAAATTTTTTCAGCCAATAATTGTGCAGGCCATCACTGCCTGGTGCCTTCCAGTTATGTGCTTTGTTCAAAGCTGCTTGGACATTTTCTACGGTGATGATTGGTTCACCCATTAGAGAAATATCTCGGTGTCTGTCATATTCCATTTCAATCCACGTCCTATCTGGGTTGTGGGACACAGCAGATGACCAGATAGGCTTCCAAAAGTCCTCTATTTGTGCCTTTGAGGGGAGCTTTGACTCTTTCATATCATTTACAAGCCCTTTACCCTTTGACACATTCCTGTAGAATGCTTTCTGGTTTCTGTTAAAAAGAGAATTCTGTTGCTTCCTCGTAGTGCAATTCCTGTAGCGTCGAAGGCGTTTTGCTAACGCCAAAAGCTTTTGTCGTAGGGTGTCAAGATGTTCTGTTATTGTTGAATTCAAGGGCTCGTGCTTCGTATGTATTTTTGTATTGATAAGGATGTTATTCACCTTCCTTCTCAGTTTTTCTGAGGTATTTCCTTTTTTAAATTGCGTGAGTCTCCCAATATCTCTCCTAGTGCTTTCTATACGATTCACCAGCCGTCTTTCCCAAGGTGGCATTCTTTTTTCACTTCGATCATTGTGGGCAGTTGCTACGCGGGTGAAAAGCTTGGAACCTACATCTTGAAGCCACAACCGCAGCACAATAAATTGCTGTGTGTACTTCTTCGAAAGATGGTCTTTGTTGTAGATGTTGTGGCAGTATTTTCTCATTCAAGACGCTGATTGCTCTTGCTAATTTCTTCGAGCAATTTTGTCTGGGAATGAGATAGCGGTTCAGTAGGTCAGTTCCCTCAAATTCTGCAAGTGCGACTGCAAATTCATTGCGAATTTGCACCTCTTCACTACTCTTATCATCCATACTTTCTGACATGCTTGTCCCATTGTCATCCTGAGTTTGCACAGCTGATATCTCCACTGCCCCCAGATTACTAGGTTCTGAGGAGTTAAGCATTTTTCTCACTTCTTCCTTGATTGCTTCCAAAACTGGTGCAGAGAGGAGATTTTTCTGAACAATTGCTCGACGCTGGTCCGCTATTCTTTGCTCACTAACTTCAGAATCGGGGAAACGGTGAAGAAATCTTTGATGTAACTTTTGTCAGTAGGCCGTAGTGTCAGTCTCCATTTTGGTAATGGTGTAGTATTCACGCATGATGAAGGTATTTATTTCTGTAGTCCACTTCATCCTTCTGCGTTGCCTGCCTGCGGCAGTGGTCTCTGGAAGCAATAGATTGCTTCTCTGGGAAGCACTTGCGGCAGGTGCAGCTGTAAGTGGAGATGGATGGGTGCTGCTATGTTCGGCTGTAGTATATTCGGGGTTATCCCCGATCAGGGCCCGCCTGTTCAGCTCCTGATCACCACCGGCTCGCATGCTGTCACCTCCAGCGGTGGCTCCGAAGGTGCCCCGGCGCTCCCCAGGCAGCGGCTGCTTTTCCGAGGCCTTACGACGCATATTCCGTGTCTCCATATCTATATGGGTGTGCCATCGCCCTGTTTGCCGCCAAATTTTCTGACGTTGCCCGTCTCCCACGTGGCTAAGTTCTCAATTGCTCGGACGTAGGGCTGGACTTTGGGAGACTTATTATTATTATTATTATTATTATTATTATTATTATTATTATTATTATTATTGTAAGAAATGTATAATGTTCCTGTTACACTCATTCAGTTATTTGGTTTTAATTTAGTTATTTAATTTCTTTTTTGCTTTACAATTAATGTGTAGTTAAGATAATAATTGGATGATTGTGATTTCTTTTGCGTGTTGAGTTTCGTCAATGCAAGATTGTATGTTGTGAATTATGTACAACTAAATCTTCATATAGTAAACAGCGGTTATCGCAAGATGATAATTTGAAAATTATGTATCTTTTACTCTCAGTCAGTTTCATTATTTGTTTGTTTGTTTTTGTTATATTTTATATAATATTTTGATTGTAATTTGTCTACAAGTAATTATGTCAATTGTTAATTGATCTCTGTATAGACCACACTTTGTTTGTGTGTCCTATTATTTGTTGATTTGATTTGTCACTATAAGTCTTCAACATGCTAATTAAGTACATCTTAATACTCATTTTTGCGTGTTGCCACCTGCCATCTGGTTTTATTTATTTACAATCCATTTGTTAGGTTAGAGAATAAGTGGATCATTTTGTTTTCGTTTTGCCTATTGAGTTTTGTCATTACAAGATCTTATGTTGTTAATTATATATGTTGTTAATTATTACAAATCTTCATGTTATAAACAGCGGTTAACACAAAATAATAATTTGTAAAAATTGTATAATGCTCCTGTTACTCTCATTCAGTTTCGTTAATGGTTCACAGTATGGACTAATTTTTGTTTTTGAGTCCAATTATTTAATTTCCAATGATTTATAATTGGACAATTTAACTCAAGTTAATGTCAGCTGCCATTTGCCACAGAAGTTCTATTTGTTTCCTGATTTGTTAATTTAGATAATAATTTTATTTCACTTTGCTTGTTGATTTGTCACTACAAATTTTCAAAATGGTAATTAAGTATAACTTAGTTTTCATATTAACCAGTTGCCAACTAACATATCTTTTTATTTATTTACAATTTATTTGTTATTCTAGATAATTGGATGAGGATTTTTCTTGATGTTGAGGTCCTCTTCTAGAGTACTTCTTCGTCTGACCCCTCTCCTTCGACCTGTCCAGCAAGGGTGGCCCTGCCAGTAGCTACGCTACCGCCGGCATAGCTCTCAGGATCATTGGGGTACGCAAGCTCCACCACCAACGACAAGGTCATGTACTCCCTAGGTGGGTTGAAACAATAGTGGGAACCAATGGAGAAGACACAAAAAATGAAAACGGAAAGACCTTAATTAATTTTGCAACATTTAACGAACTAAAAATTACAAACAGCTTCTTCAACCACAGAGAAATCCACAAATACACATGGGCGGCGAGAGGAACAAAATCCATAATTGATTATGTATTAGTTAACTCTAAGTTGACATCCCTAGTTACTGATACACGAGCATATAGAGGTTTTGATGTATTCTCAGACCACTATATAGTAGGCACTAAAATAAATATCCCAGCAAGATGGATAAGAAAGAGAACGGACAAAAACAAAACTGACAACATATACTTCAAAACACACTTGCTACAACAAGACAGTATAAGGAAATTATACTGCACAAGACTGCACAACTACTTAGACCAAAGTGCAGTAAGTTTAAATGTAAATGAAGAATGGGAAGACTTAAAGCAATTGATGATAAAAGTAGCAACAGAAGTTATGGGAAAAAGAAGTAGATCTAAAAAGAAAGGAATACGAATATGGAATGATGAGATAAAAAACATCATTGAAGATAAGAAAAGGGCTTATCTAAAGTACTTGCAAACACAATCCGTACAAGATAGGATAACGTATAAGCATAAATGTGCATTAGTTAAAAGAGAAGTTCGAAAATTAAATAGAGAAAGTTGGGATAGATACATAAGTGAAATCGAATATGATATACATGGAGACCAAAATAAAGCGTACAAAATTCTAAAACACCTAAATAAAGACGAAAAAGACACTGTACAAATAAATAATATACCCGAAAAGCAATGGCTGAGATACTATAAGGAACTGTGGACTTCAAACACACAAGAAGAAAAACTCGCAGAACAAGAATTTGCAAACGTAGACCCATTAGAAATGAACGAACTCGAAGAGATACTTATAAATTTAAAGAACAAAAAATCTCCAGGTAGCGATGGACTGAATATAGAATTATTCAAGTATGCACCTTCACAAATCAAACTAAGGTTTCTATCTATACTAAATATATGTTGGAATACATATCAAATCCCAGAAGAATGGAAGAAAGCCATTATACACCCAATATTTAAGAAAGGAAATAGACAAGACTGTAGCAATTACAGAGGAATTAGCCTATTAAACTCTGCCTACAAAATCTATGCAAAGATAATTACTAGGAGATTAAATAAAATAAGTAATAACCTACTTTCGGAATTCCAAAATGGATTCCGAAAGGGACGTTCATGCGCAGATAGCATACTTATTGTACAACAATTGATCGAGAAAAGACGCGAATATAACCTTCCTACCTATATCCTGTTCATAGATTTTGAAAAGGCCTTTGACAAAGTCTCTCGGAATAAGTTATGGAGTATTATGCGTAATAGTGGATACCCTAACCACATCATAGAAATCATCAAAGCTTATATTTTAAAACCACTATCAGTATTGACAAAGGAACAGCGAACAACCTAACTGAATATACAAACCAAGGAGTCAAACAAGGGTGCCCGATGTCCCCGACCCTTTTTAATATATATATATATATATATATATATATATATATATATATATATATATATATATATATCGATCATATTATTCAAGAATGGCAAAGTAAACTAACCACACATTTTAAAATAAGCAATACAATTTTAAACACTACTCTATTTGCAGATGACCAGGCCATTTTTAGTACTTCAGAAGACGACCTACAGAGAGCTGCCCATTACCTCGAGTTAACAGGGAAAAATTATAACTTGAAGATATCAACTTCTAAAACGAAAACAATGGCATTCCAGGGTAAAAACCATATCAGATGTAAAGTAGTGATAAACGAAAAAAGTATTGAACAAGTAAACTACTTTAATTATTTAGGATTTAACATCTCATACTGCGACAAAAAAGATATAAATATAAAGATCCAAAAATTCCAGAAATTGTGCGGTACTATACGCAGAGCACTAAGACAAAAGACCAGACAAGACACCCAACTAAAATTTTACAAAACTATGGCAGTCCCAATGCTAACTTATGGATGCGAAAACTGGACAGTCAATAGGTCAGACAGAAGAAAGATCGAAGCGGCAGAAATGAGATTCCTGAGACCATTAGCAGGATATACACTACTAGATCATAAGAGAAATGAAGACATCAGAGGTGAACTACAGATCTCCAGCATACTGGAGAAGATCGACTCAACGAGGAAGAATTGGTTCGAACACCTAACCAGAATGCCACAAGAACGGCTTCCCAAGACTATCATCGAATACAAACCAAAGGGGAAACGATCCAGAGGCAGACCCCACACAAGATGGAAAGAGACTCTTGAGAGCGGAACGGGCTACTAGGCCCAAACCTTGTTGCTGATGATGATGATGATAATTGGATGATTTTGATTTCTTTCTGCCTGTTGAGTTTCCTTGGAAAAAATCTTAAATTCCAATAAAAACAATTCACGTCAAACTGATGATGAGTGAACTATAATCAACAATGGTAAAACAAAAAAGATAAAAAGAAAAAACAGAACAAAACATGCGTACAATGTAACACACCCCTCTCTGACAAGTACATAAAGTACTTAAAGAGAGTTTGAAGTGTACTGAATAAGATAAAATAAATGTAATAAATATATTTAAATTTAAACCTGATAAGACCAGAATTTATAATGAAAGGTTAAACAGGATGTATAATGTATGTAAAGTAGTCAAACAAAATTGGTATTCTTTCATATTGTTTTTTATGGTGATGGTTTTTGTACATTGTCAATGTAATTCTTTTGGAAATAAATTATTATTATTATTATTATTATTATTATTATTATTATTATTATTATTATTATTATTGTTGTTGTTGTTATTATTATTATTATTATGTAATGCCTTTTGTCATCATTAATATATGATTATAAATATTATTTTTGTAATAGTTTATTTATTGGTAAAAAAACTGAGGGATGTCAAATTGTACTGTGATTGGAGATGGAAATAGGGCTGAAATATGGACAGTTGTAGAAGGAAACTTGATGGATATAAATGAATGAATGAATTACAATACAAAAAAATACATGTGGTCCTTTATTTACTTTCTTTTAAAGCCCATAGCTTTCCAGGTACTGAAATATAAAATAACAGTTTTGGCCAACAGGAATGGTTTACTATGTAAACTGCTTAAGCAGAGCAACAACCAGGAAATGAAATACTCCTTTAAAGTTTTATTAAGTCATTCCAAATGTTGGATTTGTAGAGAATTATCAATACTATATTACTACTCTTCCATGTGAAGACAACCAATTGGACATTTTTTGATTATTTAACAAATTTTATTTTGAATCAGAATGTTATTCTGCACTGGATCTATCAAAAGACACCAAAGTAAACAAATGTTAGACATTCTTTTATTACATCCCACAGAAAATTGGAAGTATTGAATTTGTTGCTACAAATATCATAGCATTACTTTGTCAAAAAATTAAGTTAGAAACATGAAAACTAATAATTCTGAAGAATAGATTTTTGACAATTAGGTAATCTAAATAATAATGACATTTTCACCAAATGTAGTAACATTTGTATAAATTTGTAATGCAGTACAATACTGCTATACATGCTCTGAAATGTACAAATAATTTTCAAAACTAAACTTTAATTAGATGTAGTTTCTTCAATCAAAATTCGCAAAGAACATCACTCGATGCTAATATGAAATATATCTGGTAGAGGACCATTATTTTTATTCTATCCAAAAAACTGTAGTATGAAGCACAGAATAGAAGCTTAAATGATTAACACTTGAAACACTGATTTTTTGAATATTGTGAGTATTAAATATTTATTACATTTGTATGAATATTCAGTTTTTAATTGAAGGATGTATACAAATGTAATGTTTGTAAATTTTGCAATACTTGCACCTATTATAAGTTACATTTTATTACATTTTTTCTCATGGCCAAAATTACTTCGATCAAAATTTTCTCAAAGTATGGTAAACAAAATTGCTACAGAAGGTTTTTAATTACTTTTACCTTGACACATCATAAATATCAAGAAAAATATTTAAAATTTTCAATCAAAAATAGGAAAAGTAACAAAATTATTTTGAATATCATAGTTTTTTCCATAAACACATGAAATTCAGGATGCAATTCTGAGGCAATTGGTTTTAGTATTACGATTACCAAATTTGCATTTTTTTGTTTACAAAATTGGTTGAAAATATTTCAAGAATTTTTTTTAAAAAAAGAATTTCAGGATATTTAGAAGACACAGAACAAAGTAAATTTCATTACCTGGTTTTTACTTTGTAACAAACTCTTTAACAGTTGTAAATATTTAATAGTTTCTTTCTTAATCTCATACCATAATTTTTTCCAAAAAAAGTTTAATTTTTCTAAATGATAATTTTGACAAAAGTAGTTACAGGCTCTATGTCTCATGATTCTCAATAGTAATCTTTGGTTACAAATTTATTCTAAAGTTTACTTTTTGTGCCATTATCACTAATTTGTATCCTAACAAAGATTTGATCTTTTACAGATTCATTGATTCTGCGAATAACACTTTTTTGTCAGTGGCTTCAAATCTTATTTAGGAAAGTTACATACATCACATGATTACAATGTTTTTATCACAAAAATAATCATAATGTAAGATAAATAAGTTGAAGAAAGTAAATTGAAAAACTTGTAAGTAAAGAGAGCAAAATAATTTTTTTCTGGAAATATTCTTAAAACGTGATTAAAATACTTCCCTTTATAAGTTTCAAAAAAATGTACTTGAGTTTTTGGGGCTTTTAAATAACCAGTTTATGACAAAATATACTATTAATTGATAAAAACTCTTACAGGTTCTGCGATGTACTTTCTTCAGTTGTTTTATAAGATGAAGTTGAAAACCTTCTCAAGTTCTCCATTAGATTATATATCCTTTCAAACAATTCATAAGGCATTTGCTAAAAGTGATGTTAACTCATCATACACAGAGGCTTACATTGTTTGGAATGATTCTTACCAGGAGTCTTCAGTACATCAACATAAACCTTTGTCTGTACAACTTCCCACACACTTCTTTTGATACACTAAAGGCTATGACACACTAATGGATATTGTGTTTCTTTTGAATTTCATTTAAACATTTACAGTCATTTCACAGAATTATGAATGAATATTTGTTCTTAGCTGAGTTTGTTTTCTCATTATATTTTCAATAAGTGCTTTACAAAAAAAAAAAAAAAAAAAAAAAAAAAAAAAAAAAAAAAAAAAAAAAAAAAAAAAACAAACAAAACAAAACAAAACACTTCATATACACTTTTTGTTTTACAATGTTAACATTGACAATAAAAATGTCTTTTCAATCATTTAATAGAATACTTACAATTACCAGATCATGTACAAACTATTTACGGAATTATCCATTTTAAAATTTATGACCATAATTAAAATACAACTTTTGTGAATTATCTGTAACTCCTCATCTCTTCAATTCTATAAGGGGGTGTGAATTCCAACATGTGATTTCTATTATTACAAATTTTGTACATGGTTATAAATGGTATATCTTTTTGATAGTTTTACAGAATTTTTGAGGATGATAACAACATTACAGAATCATTTTTTAATTTTTTGATTGCATAATTTTTTCTGTATCTATCGTACTTTTAATTTTTTTTCTCAGATGATGAAACTTATACATACATGGCACATAATTAGAATCAGTTAAATTTAATATTTACAAGGAAGAAAAACCCACATAAATTCAATGCATCTGTTCTTGACCAACAGCCTTAATTATATGATGATTGAAGACTCCCAGTTCATAGCTGTTTAATAAAATATAGTAATAGATTCTTTATAAAAATAAACACTTTTTACCACAACAACCAATCTCACAGCAGCATATTCATAGGTAACTCATATTGAAGGTTCTTGTTATTGATTATTCAGGGCTGCATTTGGTCCAAAGGATTTTGTAGATTGAAGATTATAATAATTTGTAACATTTGAAAATATATGAACATAAAAATATAATTCTGAAAGTTAATAACGACAAAATTGAAATTATGTGCACAATTTACTAAGGGTTTATAGCTAGAATATTTTCTATTGATGCATCTAAATACTCATGTTACTATGACATTGTGAAAGCGCACAGTAATTTTATATTTTGTAAATCAATAAATTCAGAGAAAAAAAAGTTTTTGTACATCATAATTCTGACCAAACAATGCAGCTCTGGATTGTTAACTTGACTTCTTTGCAAAGTTTTGCATGTAACAAAATTTTGCAAAGAATATCAAATATAAGGTAAAGGTGTTGATATACTTCTGTACAACAAATACAAACAATCAACACTGCATGAAGCATTATGGTAAGAAAGAAAACTGTACAAATGATCAAAAACATTTTAATTAGGAATTCCGTATGGGAGGAGCATGAATTAACCAAAATTCAAAGGCCCGATTGTAAGGAAATAGAAGCAAATATAATAGACTTTCAGCATATTGGTATGGGATTTTCCTGTTACCCCAAGTCATATTTTATTTATCTACGTTCTCCTTTTAATTTGAAAATAAAGCTCTACAGTATTAGCAACTATTTTTGTCTATTGCAATGATATATATATATATATATATATATATATATATATATATATATATATATATATATATATATATATATATATATATATATATATATATATATATATATATATATATATGAAAATCCACAAAAAGACAATGGCCTTCAAATTGGTTTCCAAATTGGTTGCCTTTGGAGAAGTAAAAACATTACTGATAAAGAGAAAATATGAGCACAGTTTCCTTTATATACCATTGCCTTATTATTAACTACAGAATTAAGGCAATAACAAGAAGTATAAAATCTGGCAAACTTAAAGTTTAAACATTAATAAAACATATTACTTTATCACAGTATTAGCAGTGTTCAAAGAACCTGTGTGATTTGCTTTTTTTTCTTGGTAAGAATTATTAACTCAGTGGTTGGCAAGGTCAGACAAAAAGAATTGAATGAACCAGAACATTTCATCTAAGCATGCTAAATATTTCTGGAACTCTTGTTTATTTATGAAGTTAAAGAAATAATTTCACTAAATTTACAGATGTGAGTTTGCTTTTACATCCATGAATTTAAAATAATGAATGTATTTTTAAACATCAATAGAAAGTAAAAACAAATCATATTACTGCATGGCGTCATCAATTGTATGTAGTGTAAAAACGATACAAGCCTCTACATTTTTTGTAGAACACAATTTTCATTTCAAGGAACAAGACATTCCTAAATGAGAATACTCATTATGCTTGTGGCTACATAACCTAAAATTGGGGTTTTTAATGACACTTCAAATGAAAAGAAGGCTAGTTACAAGAGAAAAAGTAAAATAAGAAGACGAAGAAAAAGCAATGAAATTACTGTCATTTTGTATTTATTGCCAACCAACGAGTTTAATGTGATAAAATTGTTTATTGCTAAGCGACTGAACACTCCAGTTACTTGACATGAGGATTACATCTCAAAAACTGATATACATCTTTTTAATTTATTTAAATCACCATATGGTAATGAAATAACTTTTAGCTTGTTTTATCATATAAGAATAGGTACAATTTAATGGAAACAACATGTACAAAATGCATTAGAATCACAACTTACCTCAAATTTCAAAATTAAAAATTTAAAAAAAAAAAAAAAAAAGTGAGAAGAAACAGCTAGTGAAATGGAAAGTAGATGTCAGTAGATGACATTGATAATGTGCACCGATATTTTTCATTATAATGCTCACAAAAAATGTCAATCACTAACAGGACTTATGACGTAAGTCAATGCAGTAAATCAAAACTATGGATATACAGTGCCTGAACTGTACCTCACTTTGTCTAAGTAATTTCATTGTTAATCAAATACAAAACACAACACAAATATCCAAACAAAGCTATAAGTGCTCTCAATTGAACATAAAACTGTAATATGGGTATTCAGTAAACTTTAAATATCTGTTTTTAGCCACAAAAACTGTCTATCTTCTTTACAAAAGTTATATCATAATTATAATACTAAACAATAGGGGGAACAAGGGAGGGGGAACAAATTTACTTATATGAATCATCTTTATGAAAAATATAAAGAAATGTATATCCCTTTTTAAAAGGTATTAAAAGTAGTGTTCCATTTTACAGTCAATATAGACATTTAGGTCTGTATCAACTATAGCAACAGAAATAATCATTTCTTGTTGCTCTCTTAATACTAGAAATAACTAATATTCTTTCATAAGAAATAACAAGCAACTGCATGAACACTTTTGACACACTAAGTGCAAAATCTGAGTAAAGCTAAAAGTGGAAGTTTTATCAAATAATTTTTCAAAGAAAAATGCATTCCTTTGTTTTTCAAAGAAAAATTATTCTACATTATGTAGCAGAAATGCAATATACTTACAAAATTGAAGTAAAAAGCTTATTTTATCATATTCTCAGGTTTACATGTATATAAAAATAGTAAATAAATCATAAAATGATATGTAAATTCCAGACCTAGAAGAATAGAAAACACTTCATATTTATTGTACCTTGTGAAGCACCAAGCTAGTATATTTCTTAATGGTACCTTTAGAGATGCAAGAAATGAAAGAAACTATCAACCCCACACATCAACTCTAAGGCAAAACTTTTGATTAGTTGTGTGAGTCCTGTACTTACTGACACATTTATCTAATTGTTTATAACAATATGACAAACCAATTACTTTTGTAAATACATTACAATTGCAGGGAGCAAGTCATTTCAGATAAACACCACAAATGAATCAGAAAAAGCAAAAATGTTCGATGTCCAGGAGCTTCACATTTTGAAGAGCAAACAAAAAGGTTCTATGTTCCAGTAATCAAACATGTTTTCTTAACATTAACACTTGAAGGACACTCTACAGATGTTACAGAGGTCACGGACAATGAACTTTTATGCATGGACAGTATAATTTATATTTTAAGAACAGTTTCCCACCATTAACAGGAAACCCGCAACATGTGACATCAAACCTTTTTGAGTGCTCCGATTCAAATGTCTTTCTAGCTGATGAATTAATTTTGAGTTTGCTTTACAAAGTTAAAAATGGAAAAAAAAAGACGATTATTATACCTTCCCTTAAAGGTTCGGGTTCTATATTTCCAGTGACAGATGTACACTTAGGTTTTTATAATCAATTATTATTACAGTTATCAATAATTTTTGTTTCTGTTTCGTTGTAAGTGTCTTGACCTCAATAAAACAGACTGAGTTTTTAATAAAACAATTTATTTTATGTTATATTTCTTATTTTTATTATGTCAACTAACCTGGACACTGGGTATGTCATAATTTGTTTTTATTATTACTATTGTTCAGTTCCTCTCAATGCATCGCTTTATCAGATATATTATGATTTTATTGAATATAACATACTTTATATTTTTAGGCTGATTTTTGAAAATGACCCCGAATAGGGTGGAAATGTTAAATATAATATGAAATAAATTGTTGTATAAGAAACTGAAGTCTGTTTTATTAAGGTCAAGAAATTTGCAATACATTTTTTTCCCCTTCATTTTGTAGAACTGAATTTTTTCTTGCATTTAGCTTTCTTTTGAAAGAATTTTAAGAACTAAGTATCCCTCTTGTCATTAAAGTTGTCATCTTTAAATTCTTGTGCAGAACTTATCTAGGGTGTCCATCCAAAATGACATACTCCATGACCCAAATATCAATACCAGTAGTACCAGTTATCAGAATTGAATTTCTAATTTTTCTTCAATATAAAAAGCACATTTTAAAAAAGGTTTAAAATGTGTGTTTACAAAACATGGAATACAATGTGTCAATTACATCTACATTAATAAACTGACAACACTCCAAGAAAATAAGAACTGTGGTTATTTAACTCTCTCAAGGCCACATCACAGCTGAAGCACTTTCTAAAAAATTGGAAGATTGATTACAACTTTATAACTTGTAAGTCCATCTTACCACAGTCCCTTAAAACATGTTTTTGTGCTTATGACATAGTACTAGTTCATTACATAAAAGTTCCAAAAATACAATATAAAAGACTGGAGCATATTTAGGCACATGCTAAAAAATATCAACAAGTATAAATTGTCTTTAAGTCCACAATAGTTTTTGAGAAGGCACCTTTGAGTTTCATGGAGGCAAAACATAAATCAACCAGATAGATTACACCGTACACTGGCTTTCTTGTCGGTAATGAAAAGATGAAGAAATAATTTTGTTGGCAGGAAGTCTCTTTGAGTTTTTGATGAGAACTCTCTGATGCATCATTACAATCATTTTTACATTTCCTCCTTTTTTAGAAGAAAGTTTAAGCATGATTGTATGTCTAGTCAGCACAAAATTTGCTGAGATAAACTATGCAGGATTAATTCTTCATCACTGAAGTTGTTGGCTGAGGAATAGCTCAACACAGTACACTCTCCCTTGTCACTTGTCATGTTTATACCCAACGGCTGTTAGTACAGTACCACAGCGCTCCCCCCAAACAATTAGATGCACCAAATAAAAAAAAACATCTAAGTTAGTGAGAACCATGAAGCATTATCTTCAAGAAGAAGAAGAAAAATAAAACACCCCCAAATTATGACTTCCTTGAACGTTCTCTGGAGAGCGAATAAAACAAAAGCTTGTGTTGAACTGCCAGTTATCTGGCTAAACACATCCTGGAAGAAACATACGACGTCATGTCACATCATTAAAAAAAGTCACTGCTTATCTTAATTTCGAATGAAAAACCATTGTTGCCCACTGAAAGAAGGCTCGCGGGATTTTTAAAGCGGATGCGCTCATTAACGCAGCTATGCCATGCAACCGTTGTCCACCCCGCCCGCCGCCGCGTACCCACCGCCGAAACTGCAGGAGACAGGGCCGTACGAGTGGTAAGGGTCGCAGTAGCTGGCCTGGTGGTGGTGGTTGGGGGCATTGAGGTCGGCGCAGAAGGGCGCTGTGGTGGCGGAACCGGGGCCCTGCGCCGAGGGAGGAGACAGCTGGCTAGGACCCGCCGCGCCGCCTGCCGCTGCGCCGTTGTTCTTCAGGCAGGTGGGGCTGTGCATGCTGAGCATTTCCATTAGCCGCCTCCTCTGCGTCTCCAGGTCTTGGATTTGGTTCTTCAGCTCGTGATTTTGAGTTTCCAGGATTTCTGATTCCTGCGGGCACACAAGTTGAAAAGTTTTTCATTTCAGAGGGGGAAAATGGTACAGGGGCAGCTTTCCCTGCGCCAGATTAGGCCTTTATTTATTTATTTACGTCAAAAACAGTTAAAAACTGTGTATGACGTGCTATGGGGAGAAGTTAATTTGAAGTTACATTTATGTCTTAGGCCTCGTGTCGGCCATCTATGTCTTTAGGCCTCGTGTTGGAGGCGAAGGGATTGGATTTGCCATAGAGAAAGGTTAGTTTTTCTCTGGGGAACCATCAGTTCAGTATCGTGCTCAGGCATAAAGTACATTTCTGTTCATTTACTGTATACTGACAGTGTAAACAAACGACTGACGAAAGACTGAAGCGTAACCAAATGAGTGCGGGCCCGCACGCAAAACTTTTATCTGGGCCCCCTTTCTAAAACTGAACAGCAAACACAAGTAGTACCTTAAATAATAAGAATATCATCTACATATAGGCTCTATTTTACACGGTCCCGCGTACATTGCGGCCCGAACGTTAGGCCACTGTTAACCAATACATATATATATATATATATATATATATATATATATATATATATATACTACGATTTATTTAACTACGCACTTGACGTAAACCAGCTGTCCGCAGTTTCATCCAATCGGGAACTTCAACGTCCCCATAGTGAAGTCACTGTAGCGACATATAAGCTACCGATTAGGTGAAGCCGCAACAGCTCATTTACTCTAGTGCATGACTAAATAAATCGTACTGTAAGTCATGGTTTTGCCATGGCTTCTTTGATTGTAACGTAGACATCATAGTAATTCCAATTCCTTATAACTTCTACAGATATATACGAGAAAATTTTCTTTAGGTCAATGAAATAATATAAATAAAATAAAATATTTATGTACCAAGGGCGTTATAAGGGTTTTAATGACTAAGGGGCGAGAAAATTACCGAGGGCATTTTGTCGCTCGAGATCATAAGATACAGTTAACGCCCGTGGTATATGCATTTTATTTTTTACCTAATTTTATTGAATCAGATTTATTTATTTACTATTTAACTAATGTTAACTTGACTCGGTTTGTATTTTCATATTTCCTTCCCATAATTCTCTCCAGAAGATAACATTTAGCATCATTCAACTGCTTTCATTTTTCCCTCGAAATCACGATCCTCTCGTTCAAAGCATTTACATCATGGATTTAGGTAAGTTATGTAGTGTATGTCGAGTTCCGTATCGAAGGCAATATGGAGTTTGTACGTCCTCGAACGTTAAAGAACTATCGATCTTCTGTGCATGCACAGTCCACGTTTCCTAACACTTTAGTGCAGCTGCACATGCGCAAAATATCGAGATTGCAATCAATCGCTCTCCGCTATGGAGTGTAAAGCTCCCTAATAACCACGATGGAAAGCAATGCGTGAGCTATCGCGAGCCCTTCAGCCAATAGGCTCCTCACAATATTAGCGGGAAATTTAAATACAGCCAGATATACCACCTTGTTACAAGTTATTGAAACAGATAAATAAATAACTTTTTTAAAAATGTTGCATCTTTTACTTCAATTACACCTATATGTTATTTTTTGTTGGTCGTCGAAAATTGTCACTTTAAGCGGCAAGCGATCTAAGTTTTCAAATGAAGTGCCCGTGTTGTGGTCACGTGGTTCGTTACGAAAACTGATGCTGAGCAGAACGAGCAAAAATCGGTGCGTCGAACTTGCTTACTCATCTCTTACCATCATTGGTAATAGCAAGCAAAAACGTATCAGGAAAACCGAAAAGACTTACGTGTACGAGGTTGACAGTACGTTCTCGTTTCTTCAACCGACACTTCGTTGCGGCGATCTTGTTTCGTTCCCTCCTTCTCCTCCTTCGTTCTTCGTCTTCGGCAGTCAACTGCAACACAAGGAGCGGACGCGAAAGTCGCAAATGCCATGGTTTTGTAAACATTTCTATATTTTAATAGGAATGATTAATCTTCTTCTCGAGTACGAAATATTCAGATTGCTGTTTGTATATTTCTAGAGCTATTGATTCGAAACTACACTGTTATAGTTCTTCCGACAAAATGTTGAAATTATATAATATTTTTGACAGCTTGTTAAAAAGGTAGACCAAAATAATTGTCTTTCTAATTTAATATTATTGTATTCAGCGGTATCTGATTGTCTGTAATATGAGAAGAATACCACTGTAGGCCTATGCAATAATATTTTGATATCTATTACAAATATGGAATGTTCTACTGATGAGATGAAGTTGTTTTGTAAAAATATACATATATCGATATGTAGCATTCGAAGGCTAAAACTGAAGGGCGGGATGTGCTGTATACATTAATCTGGTAGTTCCGGTAACGGTTAATCATGAGATTGCTCTTTACGATGAAAAAACGTTAATTTACCAGTTAAATTATGATATCCACACTTCAATGTAAATAGTAATCATTCGAAGGTCTGGGATCAATCGTTTTTCATAGGTATTTTGAATGGAAGCATGGTTGTACCCAATTTTTGCAAGTGTTTAAATATATCACATAGGTTTACTAATGTTACAGTTCAAACACCCTTAGAAACGCTTCTAGTTGCATTTCAGCAAATTTGCTTGGGAAGAGAATGATTTAGACAGAAAAAATCTTGTTGACAATATTTTCAATCATTTTTTTAAAACTTTCACTTTATACTAAATTTTTGACGAAAGATCTATTGATGAGTATATTTTCTTTACAATACACTTTTTAAGAAATAATGCAATCATTAATAATTGGTTGAGGCCCAATATATGTTTTATTCTGATTACTACAACTTAATTTTTAATTAAGTTATTGGTAAGGTTTAATTTTTGGAGCGACTTAATCACATTTGCCCTAAACATCGAGTGCTAATGCTTCCAGGTAGTGACAAAACTGGCGCCGAAAGAAAATATAATAAAACGACGAGCTGGTTGCTCACAGAACTCTATAGAAGGACACCTTACGTAATGAATA
The DNA here is from genome assembly GCA_038098605.1 of Gryllus longicercus. Lineage (NCBI taxonomy): Eukaryota > Metazoa > Arthropoda > Insecta > Orthoptera > Gryllidae > Gryllus > Gryllus longicercus. Next base: position 517,268 of record JAZDUA010000460.1, on the reverse strand, counting down.
GTCATACCAAGAATATAGACCGCCAACAACAAGTGACGATATTGTTTAAGTTTATCCACGGTTTAAAATGGGAACCAATCCCCACGCGGCCGGTAGATGTCTCTGCAGCGCGAGGTCCGGCCTGGCAATAGACGCCATCTTGACAAGTGACGATCTTGTTTAAGTTTATCCATGGTTTATAAATGGACGCACAGAAGTTCACTGCATGGTCGGTAGACGTCTCTGCCACGTTTCCTGCCCGCTTTAGCGGACGCCATATTGTTTTGGCACGAGAGAAAGAGAGAGAGAGAGAAAGAGAGAGAGAGAGAAAGAGAGAGAGAGAAAGAGAGAGAGAGAGAGAGAGAGAGAGAGAGAGAGAGAGAGAGAGAGAGAGAGAGAGAGAGAGAGAGAGAGAGATACTAATGCCGCGTATACAGGACCCCCGCGAAAAGCCAACGGCTCCTCTTCGCCAATCAACACGTGTGCCTTGAATGATTTAAATGCAACAATACTAACAACAAGAAGATATAAAAATGGCCTTTACTTTTTGAAGATGATGATAATAATAATGATAATAATAATATTTATATATGTAAACGACTCAGATTGTAATATCTCCAGAGAAAATAAATACAATAAATTGACTTACAAATGCTTAAACGGATCACGGTCGATCTATTGCCCAGATCAATTCATATGAAATATATTATCATTTCCGACCTTTAATATTTTCCATTAAGTGTTAAAAACTCTCCAAAAGACTAAGATTAGTATTTTGATCGTTTAACTAATTTTCATTTTACCATTTGTCGTGTAGCCTACTTTTTAACAGGTAATTTATTAGGAATATTAAAAAAGTAACTACAGTGGCTACACCCTTGAAAATAAATTTTTGAGGCACAAAATGGCGGACATTACAGATAACATGCTTTTTCGGGCAGAAGAAAGTAACCAAAAATGAGCATGCTAAGAATGAAAATTGTTAAAACATAATTTACATTCATTTCTATTTCATATAATTTGGGGCAAATAAAGAAGTAAAATTTCACATCACAACTATATAATAAAAAATATTCCACTTAAAATGTATTTGCAAGACGCGAAAATATTACGCCCGACATTTTTTCATTCGGTGAAGATTTCGATGACGTCAGGGACCCGCCTCTAAGCGGATGATCAGTAAGGTTACCGTACGTCGACCGAGTTGAGGACGTGACCGCTAGATGGCTTCGCGGGTGCCGGCGCGAACGCGACAGCGGACGCCGCCATTTTATTCTGGCGCGCAGGCCGCGGGGAGCGGGGCTTGGCTAAGCTTCCCGCGCTTCCAGGAAATCCGTCTCGAAATAACGAGAAACGCGGCGCGGTTTTCTGGACGCCCGCGGTCCGCGCAGCGCCGGACCCTACTTGCGAGCGGAGGGGGGAGTGTAGGGATGGCAAAAGTAGAAATGAATCGTGTATACTATTAGACGCGGTGGCAAAACCAGAGTTGGTGTTACTCAACGTTGAATTTGATAGTGTCAGTCCGTCAACTGAATATAAAAATTTAAATTATAGAATTGCCTATTTTTTTAAAAAAACACCAAAATGTTTAGATATTATTTTGTAAATATTATAATATTGCAATTTATTTGCATTGGACAACAATTCCTTAATTATGTTAATTATTTAAAATAGAATTTAACTAATGAGAAAGATGTATCTGCTTTCATATTAGTGTTTTTAGACCTTTGGGTTGCAGTCGTCTTTCTGTGACGTCACGTATAACTTATGAAGTTTAATAAAATTTACAAAACAAAAACAAAAAACAAAAAAAACAAAAAAAAACAAAAAAAACAACAACAAAAAACAGACAAAAAAAAGACTTCAATTAAGAGCGTTGTATCCTTTACCGTGAAAATTACATTCAAGTAATTAGTAATAGTAAATCAATTTATAAAATTATCAGAAAATCATATACACGTAACTGAATTAAGAAAGTTTTAATAATTTTAAATTAAAATTATAATAGCTGTCACACTTAAAACCGTGTTGCCCGCGGAAGACAGTTTCCCCTAGTTTTGCCATCCGTCACTATGGCAAAATTGAAATTTCTTCAACATCTCCGCATCCACGCGTTCATTTTACGAGCAAAATTGAGCCATGCTTCCGAAGCGATTAAACAATGATAAGCATTTGGATTTTATTTACAGTTATTTTTGGATTTTTCTAGAAACTATATTGTGTACGCAGGGGCAGATCCAGAGACGAATTTTGGAAAGTGAATTTTTTTTATTCAAAATGTGTTGGTCGAATGTGTCATATTACATATTATGTAGAAATACGCAGACTAAACTTAGCTCGTGATTTATTCGTTTTAATGTGTATACGAAAATATTTTTGGTTGATAGTTTCGTGGCAAGTTAAAACTAATAGTTACTGAAAAGTTTTGGGAAGGGAAATTCCCTCATTTTCCTCCCCATGGATCTGCGCCTGGTGTACTCAATGGCGTAAGTGTATTAAAAGAGCGGGTTTTGAACTACAATTGAGAATTTTTCATACATAAATAATATTTTTTTATTAAAAACGTCGTCAAAATTAATGGTGTTTTAAACGCATGATTTCCCGTATTGTCTTGCATCTACGGGAAAAGAAAGCAAAACTGAAAGTACAACGAAAGAAAACTTTCGAGTGCTCAGTAGCACGAGGTAATACTGTAAAATAGCTCCGAAAATTTTCAACCGATATTTTTTTACCTTTTAAGTACATCGTAACGGGAGTGGGGCTATAGAAATTCCAGACAAACCAAAAATGACCACTCAGCTTTATTAATTATTTTCATGGGCATCCTTTCATTGAAGCAGTTTGTCCTGAGAAATGCTACTGAGGCAAGTTGGGCAATGGTGCTGGCAAGGGCGCGGATGACAAGGAGCAATGATCCCAACTTATTTTGGAGGTTCCATCTATGTTAAGACAGTGTTTTCAATGCATTCGTAAATAATACTTCATTATATACAAATACATATACGAATGAAACAAATTCTTTTTTGAGTTTCAAAATTGTTCTAGTAACATAGCGTTGAAAATTAATTATAATCTTCAGTTCGAGCTCAATAGGCTTATATGTTATGGCAACTGTACTTGAATTGAATTGAATTAATACCTTATTTTACGTGGCGAGACTCAGGCCATGAGGCCTGCTCTTCCGTCTGACCACGCAAATTACTGTGTACTTGCTGTGTCGTTTACTAATGGCTATTATTACAAAAATAACATATTTTAGATTATTCTGTTCTTTTTTTCACTTTCGGTTTAATCTGGCGATTATGACTGCTGAAAATCACGTAATCAGTTACGCAAATGCATAATACATTTTTACATCCCATTATAATACAAAAACTAACATAAATATTATACATTACAAGCAACATATTTCGACATTCACAAACAGTTGAATAACCAAAGAGGTAAAATAAACTAGTGGTGTTACAGAATGACTCAGACTTTCCCGTATTAGTTTTCTATTTCCTTTGGTCTCGGCTAGCTATTCGAACTTGACACATACTCTTGCCTGCGGACATCGACATCAACATTGCCGCCCAAAATACATTTTTATGAAATTTTCTAAATTTTTCGTTTTACTAATAATAGAACGGAAATATTACTTTAAGATTATTAAAGAACAGTAAATGGCAATTTTATTAGAAAAATTTGGAGCCGTTTTTAAGAAAATGGTGCATAATCAAAATTTCAAGCACTTTCTCACCGAAAAGTTTTGAGTTTTCGAAAAACTTCATTAGAAGTCATTTGAAGCCCATTAACTCACATTACAATAGTGCTTACAAATTGCTGGAAATGTGCATATTAACGACGTGAGAGATATTTAAAATAATAATACATTTGTGTAATTTTTGAAGAAACAAAAAGATGCCCCGAAATGAACTTTACGTCATATTAAAGATGCAATTAGCACTATCCATTAGAAAAGTTTGAAGAAAAAGTTTGGAGCCGTTTTTGAGAAAATGGCGTTTGAGCGTTTCTGAAGTTGCGAAATTTTGAGCTACTTTTGACAGAAAAGGTTGAGTTTTCGAGAACCTTTTTTTGTGACATAATCTAAAGCACATTTACTCATAAATATAATAATGTGCGCAAATTGCTGATAATGTAAATATTAACGACGTGAGAGACAAGTCCAAAAAAAAAAAATACATTTTTGTAATTAAATACAAACAAACAAAGGAATGAAGCAATATCGCGTTTATGTCATCTTATAGAGTGCATTTAGCACAATCTCTACTACAAGTTTAAAGAAAAAAATTGTATGGGTTTTCGAGAAACGTTTGTTTTTATAATTTTTTAAAATAGCGCATATTTTTCACAGACTGTTAAATTTTTCAAAAAAATATACATCAATACATTAATAAAAGAACGAATTATGAACAACAAATTTTACTTGAAGTAAAAAATCTCTCTTTAATTTGGCTACTGTAGGAGATCTTCAAAAAAATTCAAACTTTTGAAATTTTCGAAATTTCTGAGATAACCGTGCAAATCAGACCTATGCCACATTTATAAGTGTATTTTACTCTATTCTTATAAGAAACTTAAAGAAAAAATTTGGAGTCATTTTTGAGAAAATTTTGAAAATGTCCCAGGGATTATATGTAAAGTACCCCTAAAAGCTAATAAATGATTTTCGAAATCGCAGAGCTTCGACTGAGGCCAAATAGACAGGGGTTTCAATTTGGAAAAAATCCTTCGCAATCCTTCGTTTCCTAGGCTCTAGTGTTCACATACACTAGACAGGTGGACGGACGGACGGACAGACGGACGTTTTGAAAAAAAAAACAACACTTTTTCGGTATCAGGAGACCCCAAAACGTGTATTTCTGTTGAAATCTCAAAATCGTTTTTTTCAGCATTACATAACTTTCCCAATACTCCGTATATACTACGTACGTATACGGGAAAGTAAAAACAAACAGAACAGTAAAAAGCTCGATAAAATTGTCCTTCTTACTTCAAACGAGGTGACCAATTAAAACACATAAAAACCACCATTCATTGAATTCTAACGTCATTAATTTATCTCTTTTCCAAAGACAGTTTTACGTGGGTGTCATTTTTTGAAGGCAATTATAATAAACAAAAATAACCGAAACAATTTGTGAACCAAAATAACAACAATTTGTAGTAACGAGTAGATTCCTCCCATCCTTACTTGCCTGCATCTCGAGAAGAAGAAGAAGAAGTAGAAGAAGAAGAAGAAGAAGAAGAAGAAGAAGAAGAAGAAGAAGAAGAAGAAGAGGAAGAGGAGGAAGAGGAAGCGCTAGGGGCGCTGGTGAGGGGCGAGACTTACGTGGCAGCAAGGTCCCAGCAGGCCGCAACCCTGCAGGCCGCACACGCCCAGCTACGAACACACAGGAACATGCGCGCACCCTGCCACGCCACGCCAATCATGCACCTCCCCACTTGCCTAGCCTTGCTACGTATTACATGTTGCCCTACATTGCCGAGCATATTTCGCCCAATCTCAGTCTGCCTCGCAATAGATTCTTCTACATCGTCATGCATCAATCTCCATTCTTTTAAAATACCTGTCCTTGCTATGCAGTGTCCTACATTCCCTTGTTCTGTCTTATGCTACATGGTTTTCCACAAAGCTACATTGCTTTAACCAGAAAGGGTAAATACCCGCCTGCCCTATTCGACATTCTACATCGTTATGTAAATATGCATAAAATTGTATTGTAAATGCTTATAATACCTAGCACTCTTTCAATTGGTGTAGCCTTGCTATGGTTTGCCCTACATTGTCTTACCTTACTTTCTATTACATTGCCTGGCTTAGCATGGTCCAACCTCGGTCTACCTCAACTTGTATTGTTCTACATTGCATTGCCATGTTCTGAATTGTTCTACATTAACTTGCCTTTTATTGTTCTATTTAGAGTTGACATGTCAAGCACTGACGAGAGTTGATGAACATTGTTTCACATTTAACTTGCGTTAATATGCATAGTTCTACATTGCTTTGCTTTGCAACCAATAGCTGGAAAAGTGCATGCCAACGGCGTGAGAGATCTTTAAAAAAAACTTTACATTTTTGTAATTTTTGAAAAAACAAAATAGTACACCGAGATGAACTTTACGTCATTTTAAAGAGTGCAATTAGAACTATTCTTTCGAAATGTTTAAAGAAAAAAAAATTGGAGCCTTTTTGAGAAAATGGCATTTGAGCGATTCTGAAAATACTGAATTTTGAGTTAGTTCTCACAGAATACGGTTGAGGTTTCGAGAAGCTTTATATGACATTATTTAAAGCACATGTACTCATAAATACAATTATGAGAACAAATTGCCGCTAATATAAATATTAACGACATGACAGACAAGTAAAAAAAATACATTTTTGTAATTTTTCAAAAAAAACACAGAATAAACCAATAGTTTGTTTATGTCATCTTATAGAGTACATTTAGCATTATTCCTACGAAAAGTTTAAAGAAAAAATTTGGAACAATTTTTGAGAAAATCTTGTTTTAGTATTTCTTTAAAACTACATATGTTTCTCGAAATATTGCGCGAAGACTACTAAAATAAAAAAAAATAAAAATATACATGTTCGTAATAAAAGAACTTATTGTGAAGAACAAATTGCATTTGAAGGACAAATCTCTACCTTTAATTTTGTAGTCGTAGGAATATACCGCAGAAAGTTTGAAATTTTCGGAAATTCTGAGTTAACTATTCTATTGTTATAAGATATTTAAAGAAAACATTTTGAGCCGTTTTTGAGAAACTTGTATTTCCGTTGAAATCTCAATTTTCCGCAGCATTGCATAATATTTCCTATACTACATACCATATATACGTACATATACGGGAAATTAAAAAGAAACAATTTCAGCGATGGCTGTCAGTAATAATATTGTTTCTCCTATGCTAACTTCTCCCATCGATTAGTTTATCACTCGTGCGAACTATTAATGGATGGGGTGGGGAATCAGTTCGAAAAATAGGATCCTTTTTTCGGCCTTTATAAGGAACCTTTTTTCGAACAAGACACTTTTAGATTTGTTAAACAATACTTTTAATTAAGAGTAATGCCAGGGCGCGCAAAGAACGAGAACAGTAAGAGAATAAATAATGGTGTAAGAAGAGGTAATGAGTGAAAACAAAGGGAAAAGGGGAGGAAAAGGAGAGAGGTAACAAAGTAGGACGAGAAGAGGGTAAGGGAAAGAAACGAGAGAAGAAAGGAAACGGAAGAGGATGGAAATTGAGTATGGAAGAGGAAGAGGTAACGCAAGAGG